>JAVFBX010047044.1:0-17420 GCA_034783855.1 Mopalia kennerleyi | reverse complement strand
ATGCCGTCTACACTACTGAATATGCAGTTTCACACTTCTAGTTAATGGACTTCTGATTATAGTTATATTCATTATATAAACTTATATGGATAAAGTAAAGATCAGTGCGAATAACCACGTGGAGTAAGAAATGAATATCAAATAGCTAATCTTACTCAAGACAAGATTATCTTTCAGACCAGCAAGAGCATCCGGTAGTATTGACTACAGCATGTACACTACAACAATTGTATAGAATGAACCGTGAAAGAGAAATGAAAACTGATCCCACGGTTTTCTGAAGAGAACATCGGGCCCTTTTAAAGATGTGGCCGTCTTCCATTAGTGGAAGTGGACGTATATTCATGGGAATCGGCAGGTATCTGGAGTCAGACGACACCAGTTGCAGGTTTTACACATTATCTTGAGGGTTGTTTATATAGAGGTGATAATGTTGAATTCAACACAAACATGGAATAACGGAAATGAATGCCAAACAGCGACTATTATTGAAAACAATATAATCTTGCGGACCTGCAAGAGCATCGGGTAGTATTTACTGCAACAAAGTGGAGTACTTTAATTACAGAAGTAACCATGAAACGAACACAAATTATGGATCCTACGACTTTGTGTACGCTTGAAAAAAACATCCGGGTCCGTAGATAGATCAAATAACCAGGTGTGCATGGACTATCCTGGAGTCCCATTCCAATGGGCTCCTGATAAACCTCTGGGTAATAGAACTATACGCACCTGGAATCCATAAATAGACGGTGTTGTGTTGTTCTTGCTGTACCCAGCAATGTCGTGCACGCATTAAATAACAATTTATGTCGGGTAGGGTGTGCGGTTTTATTTTTTATGCAGGGCAAACGGATCCACAGATAAATAAACATAGCGGGGGCAAACAAGTTAAATGGAGGGATAAATGTCCACCTTTGCCATTTATGGCGCAGCCACTGTATTTAATGCATCAAGGCATACAATTTACAATTAATTGTCGCAAAATCAAGATTTTTTAAATACAAAACCAGACAATTATACAGTATTTTCTGTATTTGTTGATACCACTGGTTTACTTTAAACAGATACTAGTTCCAGGAATGGAACCCACGACTGTCAGAGTGGTAGCTTGTTTGTTTGTTTTATAGGTTTTTAACGTCGTTCATTTATATGACAACGGATTGTCCACTACACACAGCTCCTTGCTTCTAAATTACGGTGGAAAACCACCCTCGCGATTGCCGAAGCCCCATCTTGTGTCTCACTGGTAAACCCGATGGTCGACAGACGGACTCGAATAAGGATAAGAAAGGGCACACGCTACCACTATGCCGCGGGCCTGGACTGTTAGTCGTTATGAAACGGATCCGATCTGCTTTCAAGTGAGCAAAGGGAAGATAACTTTGATCGGCAGAAGAATAATTGTCTATGTGCAACATCACTTTTAGGCCTAATGCACCGTATGCACGACAACAATAGGCTTGAGTGGTTGATTGATTAGTGTTTTAAGCCACATTCAGCGGAATTTCAGCTACGCTGTGGCGTGAATATGTTTAAATTTATTTATTTTTTATCAGTATTAAAAGACAATTCAATCAGTAACACCCTTCGCCGTGAACATCATAAAAGGAAATAAAATGAACTGAATAGGGCATACATAAGTGTTAAAAAAATTTAAATATGCCAATATATTTTGAATTAATGAAGTGAGAAAAATTGATTGCCTCTGCCGAGATCCGAACCCGGAACATTTGGATTACAGGCCCAACACTCTTCCGACTGAGCTATATAGACACTATTTGAATTCTGATCTAAAAGTTCTAAATAGTGTGTTAAAAATTCTTTAGTTATTTACAAAAATTCATAAAAGTTAGATTTTATTATACACACCTGTTTAAGGAACTTGATGATAACCTCGCCAACAACGCTCTCAAACAAATCCTTCATAGAGGTTGTTGTGTAGAACTGTTGCCTAACGGTTGCAGAGTCCACACAGTTGACCAATATATGTGTTTGATGTCGTTCACGTACATTCTAAAATATAGTCAATTCTACTCCCTATGTCGAGACATTGACTCTAAGATACACCCGGGCCATCATGTTTTGCACTTCTTTTATTTGCTGATCTGTGGCTAATAGGTCGCCCCAAAAATTGGGGGAAATCAATGCGCGATGGCCTGGCATGGCGTACGAGAGTTGTCTTAATCTCGTCCACCATAGAAACGCTCGCGAGAATACGTTTGGTTCACGTAGTGACAAAGCCTTCAATCAAATATGTTTCCGCTCATTCACTAGGATGTTGTTCTCTGCAGACATGGGACGGAGTTTACGACAAACAGGCTGCCTCTTTCTCGCCTCGCACGATCAATGAGGGACTTATAGGAGTTAAGGGGAGAGGGGTATTTTCTGAAGGGCTTTCCTTAATCATCATGTCACTACAGTGTATGTATTGTAACATTTTGCTCGATGATCTGTGTAAGCTAACGAGTTCAAATACACACACATACACATGACGAACATGTATTAGAAGATACATATATATGGAAAAAGTGAATTGTAAGTGCTGAGGTTGGGGGGGGGGGGGGGGGGTTCTTATTTGGATGATAGTGGCTACCAAATTATAAATCATAATTATAATATAAGAGACAACCATAATTTGGTTTGAAATTAGGCTCAGGTGCGGATAACTTAATTCTATAATATTTACCTGGAGATAGTTATAAATCATTATACTTTATATAGGATTTGTTCTGAGCGACTCACACGTTGTGTCTACAGCAATCGCGGGGTTGGTTTTGACTAGGTTTTCTCCCGATTTTCCACCGTAATAAGGCAATGTGCAGTATGGAGTGGACAATCCGCCTTCAAATGAGTGAAATACCCTTGAGTACGACGTTAAACCGCAATCAAACTAACAAACAAACTAAAGATACTATTATCTTACCTCGAAATATATCAATTATTTCGGATGATAGCATAACATAACCAATATACACGTTGCAATTAATCGGAAAGGAAAATAGTTTCACAACCAAATACGGCATTTGTACTGATGATGGCATAATTTTAATACAAAATATGCAAGTTATTTCTAGTGATGGCCCCATTTAACCACAAAATATAGAAAGTGTACATATTTCAACCCTCCAATATAGAAATTATTCTGAGATGGGGATTCTTACGAAAGCATTGTTGGTGATGGCATATATTTCGCAAAATACTTAAATTATGCCTGATGACATACTTTTAACCGCCAATATAACTAGATGCCCGAAGGCAACATGTCGAGCCCTTCTTATTAGTTTTTTCATGAAGAATTGATGATATTTGAGTTTTACCTTGCGGTCTATCGTAGCGTTTTATTACATTTGACCTTGGAGACACAGACGGAAATTTTACAACCCATAAAATCCTAAACAAATAAGTTATAAACCGGACAGGTCGATTACAGAATTTCTCTTTAGTTGACCTCTCTGACCTTGACATCGAAGACAACGACCTTGGATTTGCACGTGACACATTGTCTGGCCATGCTAAGCATTTGAATAAAATTATTTTAAAATCCTTCGATAACCAACAAAGTTACAGCCCATCACAACATTTCTTTATAGTTGACCTCTCTGACCTTGACATTGGAGACAACGACATTGGAGCTGCACACGACACATCGTCTGGTCATGCTGGTTTTTTGTTTAAAATTATTTTAAAATCCTTCGATAACCAACAAAGTTACAGCCCGGACAATATATATTATAGCTTTCTTTTTGGCATTACATCTATCTGTGTGACCTTGACCTTAAAGAAAATTACATAGACCGTGTACGCAGCACACCGCCTCAATATGTTGTACTTATTTGCCAAGTTATTTTAAAATATTCTGTTAGAGAAGAAAGTTAAAGCCTGGACAAGATCCGATGGACGCTATTTAGTTGACCTCTCTGACCTTGACATTGGAAACACATCGTGTGGTCACGGTGAGCATTTGTACAAAATTAATTTCAAATCCTTTGATAACCAACAAAGTTCAGACCGGACAATATATATTATAGCTTTTTGGGCATTTAATCTATCTGTGTGACCTTGACCTTGAAATGAATAATAGCGGTTGTTTACGCGACACACCGCCTCATTACTAGGTACTCATTTGCCAACTTATTTTAAAATATTCTGTTGAAGAAGAAAGTTACAGCCTGGACAATATCCGACGGACGCTCTTTAGTTGACCTCTCTATTTGACATTAGACACAATAACCTGGAGTTGCATGGGACACATCGTCTTTTCATGGTGAGCATTTGTACAAAATTATTAAAAAATCTTTAGATAACCAACAAAGTTACAACCCAAGCAACGTCTATTTCAGTTTTTTGTCACTTAATTTATCTCTGTGACCTTGACCATGAAGCAAATAACATGGGTCGTGTACGCGACACACCGCCTCATAATGATGTACTTATGTGCCAAGTTATTTTAAAATATTCTGTTAAAGAAGAAAGTTACAGCCTGGAGAAGATCGGACGGACGGACTCACATACTCACACGCACACGCGCGCGCACGTGTATTAAGTCCAAGATTTTCTATGGTAGCAATATTGGAGAACGAGAGTTGACTATCACTATTCCCAACAGGTATGCATATGTCTTCAGATATCGCCTCCACCACATGCGTATCTCGGTGGCGTCTTGAACACAATGGAAGCCATATTGAAGCACGTAGATGGACGAAAACAATCCCCACTGTCTCTCAGCAAAACGAAGGCACGTGCAATGTTTCTATTGATTGATTAATTACTTGTTCATTGTATGGATATATCGTGAGCAAGCCAGACTGACAGACGCTTCATATAGAAAAACATAATCTTTACGTGACTTTGTTAACGCATGTATGTACAGTGAAGCTATCAGACACTTGTTAATTAGGGGGCCTCTATATTTTCCGAAAACAGACAACATATCCCAATTCTTAAAATGCAAAAAAAAAGTATGAACGTTTTTGTCCGCAAAGTGATGGGACTGGTGTTTTAATTTGGTATTATGCAGGGTCTTATCCATTTGCATAGAAAATGTGAAATTAGACAATAATCACATTCAAATAAGCTACTTTCATACGTTGTTTTCCAAAGACTTCTGGACAAATTCTCAACATTCCCGAAAAACTATTTGCTGTAAACGTCTTGCTATTTTGCTAACTACAGAGCAACAGGAATGAACTGTTGTTAATTCGACAGCTAACTCTTCTGTTTATTTTCTAAGGTGTGTAAATTGTCTTACCAAATGTACCGGAATCCCTGTATAGAATGGTCGATTTAATATGACAGAACTTAATCAGAAGCCTACCATCAGCAAATGACACCGTAAAAGAGGACAATATCAAATTAAAGGTGTTTGTAAGCCTTAGACAATCACACAGGAATAAAGCAGAAAGACCTTGCAAAAACCCCAACACATTTTCTCTCTAAAGTTCAAAAGGTATATTTGCCAGAACTTGTTGCCTTTTATAACTTCTGTTTGTTTAAGTGTAGGTCAGCCTAAGGATCCTGGTTGCCCATTAGGTGCCTAGGTTAAACCTCAATATCATATATACAATACACATGTATACAAATCTATTATTATAACGTTCAGTTTACTTTCATCTTCGTTAAGTGTATATTTAATTTCACGTTTTGACAACTTGCCAGTGTATCTATTGAATCAAATACCCATCCCATTATACGTGAATATAAACAATGCAATTTGAGTTTTGATGAAACGGAGCATGTAACAGACTATCTGATTGGAGGTGTGTCAACTTCCAAACAGGTGACTGAACATTTTCATCCCTTATCCAGTTTATTTTTCATCAAATGATTTGACTTGTCTTTATGTCTACAGTGGAAATGTGTTCAACACAGTTATCAAAACTCCCAACAGCCTTGGGCGAAGAATAATTCCATAAAACGATATTTTCATGGAAATAAACATAGTCAAATACTATTTAAACACTAGAAAACTCTGATCTTCAGCTGTGAATAAAGCACTTGGGATTAACTCTTACAGTTTCCATCAATGCCGATGACAAAATAACGGAACCAAAGCTAGGTTTGTGATGTTTTCATTTGTTTAGTTTTTAATGATTGGGGTTGAAGGTCGCACTCAAGTGTAATCCACTTATATGACGACGGGTTATCTACTTCTAGTAGAAAAACCACGAGGAAGCCTCCATCACAAGCGATCCCCTTATGCACTTGAGGTCCACTCAAACCTGTGCGGAGGAAGTCTGGCCAACTGACGCTTGAAATAGGACAACAACAATATGTGGCGTATCGTAAATCATATGCTGGCTACCTAGAGTGACCATCATCTACCGACAGCAGACTAGGGTGATTAACAGTATACAATCTGTTCAACAACATCAAAGCACTTTGCTTAAAAGTGAACGGCCGAATTAAAATCACCATATCGAAAGCGAAGCTTTGATTTACGTTATATCTGGCAATTTCCGTCAGTTCATCCAGCAGAAAGAACCGCGTATCCATCGTATCAAGTGTCTGTCACGAACTAATTATCGGACAATTTGATGGATAAAGGAGCTAAATGTTCCTGATAATCTACACAGAGACGCTTAGACTAAGACAACAATGTTGTGTTCTTAATAAAATTAAAACGAGATGTATTAGATACTGCGCAGAGTTTGTCAGAATCCTCTTCTCTGCAAATAAAACATTGGGGAAATATTTATTCTTTCTCAAAACGGAGAAGCACATAAATGTAACTGACATTTATAATACCAACAATTATAAAAAGTATTACATTTCTTTTTCTCAGTTAATAATCACACAAGGGATATTCACCAATATAACAAATGCATTCTATATTGTGCTTTTTATATTGTTTATAAATACGTTGGATTGTATTGCAGTGCAATTTTCCTAAACATGTGAGAACACAGATTGTACGCAACGTATTTTCAGACTAAAAGTTGATACTCTCAAATTGGCAGTTTAAAATACATTCGGGGATATAACTATACTAAAACAGAGACTAATCTGTCAAATGCATCTTCCCACTGCAAGGGTCAAAATGTGTAAATCTCACATTACTAACCCTTGCTGCAATTTGAGGCAAACAATTGCTATTCTTGTGGTTGTATTGTCCTGTCGTTCTACTAGCAGATTTGTTTTGGGGTTTTTTTCTCAAAATTTTTACACAACACATCAACTAAACGGATCAATTCCAACATACCGGAAGCTTTTTCAGCCGAAATACATAAAAACAAAAACAAATCTATATGATACCAAATTTATGTTTGCTCTCGACAAGTATAGACATATTTAATTAAGCAGAAATGTCAGAGAGCAGCGATAGTGAGTTTATAGAAGACATTCTCGATATTATGACAGTCTGTTTTGAAAGTAATTTGTCAGACAGGACGAGGCTTGTGTTTTGTCATGACATATTATTTTCCCCTTCCATTGTCTCAAACGGGGTTCCTCAGTGATCTTCTCTTGGCCCATTGTGTGCTTCATCCTCTAAATCAACGACCTGATTTCCTCATCTGACATATCTATCACCTTATTTGCAGACGATACCGGCTCCAATCTAAATGACCTAACTGCAACCATCAATAATCAACTAACTAATATATATGGCTGGTTTTGTTGCAACAGGATTTAATATGTCTAACCCCTCCCCCTGAGGGAGCGGGTGGGCCATTCGAAATCTTCGGTCCCCAGCAGAATACTCCTGTAGTTCACTATTTAGGTATACCACCCATGAAACCCTCATAACCTGCACCTGCTGGTCACCGCAGGGGAGGTTTCACCCTTGTTGGTACTCCGTGGAGGGTGGGGGACATGGGTGGTGAAACATTAAACGCCGTATCAGGGTATCCTCTCCCAACCCTATAAATTCTGGAAAAAAGAAAGGTTGTATCAATTAACTTCAAAGAAAATTGGTCAAGATTTTTAGTTATAAGTAGTCTGTAACAAAATTATTGCCGTTTGCGTTAAAAAAAGCTTTCATAGCTACTGCAGAAACTCTAAAAAATATAACAAAGCTGCGGTCTGGTGACATTCTAGTGGAATGCACCAGACCGCAGTAGGCTGCCAATTTACTTAAATTAAAGATAATAGCACATAGATTACTTAACAGCAGTGAGGGGCTCAATCGAGACAGAGGCAAAGATCGCTGTGATCTATCAGAGGAAGAGATCTGTACCGAGCTCTGTACCAGGTTCTGCGGGGGAACATTCCCCCCTCAGCTGAACAGAATTATTATTTCGTTTCCTATTTAAGTATACCAGCCATAGAGCCGGCGTTACCTGCCCCTGCACATCGCAGGGGAAGTTTCACCTATGTTGGCACTCCGTGGAGGGTAGGGGACATGGGTGGTGAAACATTAAACTTCGTTTAATTGCATCTTCTCCCAACCATATAAATGATGGAAAAAGAGAAAGGTAAATTATAACTATCATTTACCCTCCTCCAAAGACTAGTCATTTCTTAAAAGAAAAAAGAATCCAGGTAATTAAGTCTGAAAAAACGTTAGCTATATCGAAGCACAGCGCCTTACCTCTGCCTCGTATGTTCAAGGCCCATCCCAGTGATGATAAGCCCATCTGCTGTTAACCTGCACATCACACAAACAAACATTGCTACATTAACGCAAACGGTTAGAAACAACGAACCTCCACAAAAAAGCAAGTTCGCCCTTCGCCACAGGGGATGCCGTTCAATTTTCAGTTTGAACAGCCAATCGATGCAATAAACATTGAGAGGGTTAGATCAACAAGTAAATCCCTTGTGTCGGAGTCAGTTACCATCTCAAACCGCTACGACGCCTTCGAGGGGATGTAGGTTGACATCAGGCTTCCTCCCTCTACA
This sequence comes from Mopalia kennerleyi, assembly GCA_034783855.1. Taxonomy (NCBI): domain Eukaryota; kingdom Metazoa; phylum Mollusca; class Polyplacophora; order Chitonida; family Mopaliidae; genus Mopalia; species Mopalia kennerleyi. The sequence continues at coordinate 8,576 of JAVFBX010047044.1, read as the reverse complement.
TCTCGCCGCCTACTTTCTCGGGGCGAGAGTGTAGTGAGGATTAATAGTTGCAAAGCGGCGACTATATGCACCCGCGGTTAAAGCCCATTATAACCCACAGAGATGGTTGCTCATCAAAACGTAAATAATGGTAATGATTTTTATGAATGATTTATATTTATGATTTGTAAACATTTATAACATAATTAATAGTTTTTAACACAATATTTTGAAAATTTAAGATAGTGATCTTTATCCATGCCCGATAAAAAAAATTGAATTAGAAGACCGTTAACTTTCATTACAGCGTGCTTTGACAGTCAACTATATACAGGTAGCTACCTGGAGAGGATTAACAGTCTGCCCGGTGAGCATATATGCGTATCAACAGTTTCCGTGTATTGCATATTGAGCACTTATTATTAGCAATGGCGCCACTTGTGGTTGATTGGCGTTAGTATATTAAGGGATAGATCACAGCTAGAATGGAATTCAACTAACGTTTGACACGGTCAACTCTTGGCAATTTGATAGAAAAACTAGTATATTTCACAATATATATACATAAATATTTGCCAACCATACATAGAATGGGTCAATTCGATAATATAAGCAAATTTAAAAAAACAGATGGAATAACTTCAAAGAATTGAGCATGAAGGAGGTAAGGCTGTCGTAAAATAAATCAGAACTACATTTGACCTGTTTTCTCTGCTTTCCATTTTCATTGTACCGTACTTGAGCAACTACCTACTCCTCGGCTGTTACTATACCTACAGAACTGATTTTTTTTGCAAATTTCATCTCAACGTATAAAACTAAAAAATCAGTTATTCAGATTTTTAATATCGTCTTAGGTTTTAGGCCTTAGGTTGAATTTCAGAATTTTGATTCATTTTTTTTAATATTTGATCTTTAACCCAATAATGCAAGAAGACCAAGAGAAACAAGAAAAGATTAATAACTTTTTTTGGTGTAAAAGAAGTAGAAATTTGAAAAAGAGGTAGCAAAAATTTACTTTTTATGCAAAATATTTTTGTTCCTATTGTTCTATTGTATACTATAGAATTGAGTATTTGGCTGATAATTTGTTAATATTATAAATCTAAATTAGGTTACAACGAGCGTTTAACGCTCTCTACACATACTGCTAACAAAGGGAATATTACAGTCAATGCATCAAACTAAATTTGTAATGTTGAGATAATTACAATGGCTTCCTACGTGTATTCATTCCCGCCTAGCCAAACAGTCAACTAGCCATGTATGGTCTATTTAGTAACATAGCAATGTTTGATGTATATGAATTTAATATTTATACTGAACTATCTCTACTTCATACTTATTTTCGTGTATATTAAATTACGGCTGTGAATCTTGGGATTTCCATGAAGCGGCAGAAATTGAATAGTTCATTTCGATTCCTTCAAGCGAATAATCAAAGTACCCAGGAGAATATCAAATGTCAGGATATTTACCATGATTTGTTATTGCAAAAAAAATATACTTAAACGTGGGCCTCTGAAGTTAAACGTGAGTTAGAAAATGTTGGTATGGGTGACATCTGGCATCCCCAACGGACCGATAATATACCACTATGTTTACTATTGTAAAAACAAAGGGTTACTGAACAATATGTTCAAAATATCAGATGTCAGATGAAAAAAATGTCAACATGTCACATTTATAAATATCTAATGAATAGCTTAGAAAACCTTTTATACAAAAATATAATAGCCAACTATATATTCTCCAGCCACAACTGATGCCTACAAAAGGGTAGATATCTGACTGTAGACGGGGCAGCAAGATTTTGTACTGTTTGTAATGTGAGACGAATAGAGGATGAATTCCATTTACCGGTCCATATTATGTCCATAGTATGTAGACTTGCGTAAAACATACATCAATCCCTACTATTGGAAAAACCCAGCTGTGTTTAAATTAGCCCAACCGCTAATCAACAGAATGTGTTTTAAGGTCTACGTGTTCTAGAACATTACCTCATTAAGGCTGATGCTAGACGTAATCAATACATAAAGTATGAACATCCACCGTGTTTAATAATGCTCTGCATAAAGTGTATTCCTGTATTATGAAAATATTACTCCCAATATTAATATTGTACTGCAATGTTATAAATGATTGTAATTGCATATTCTGATGAACTGTTGCTCGGTTGAAGAAAAGAAATAAAAACGCAATCAATCAATCAATCTTCCGAAAACGAAGAAGAATAAATAAACAAGGAAACAGTATTTTGCAGAAAACTGTTTAGAAATTGAAAGTTTTTATAAAGCTATTGAAAATCTGGCAGCTCGAGGAAAGAATGCATCTGTTGAAGTGTTGCGAACAATGTGGCAATTAGGGGATCGTTCTACAATATACAAATCTACAAAACATATTTTATTGTGGGGCTCGTGTCATTTGTGGTTTCGAAAACCACTTAACAGAAGCAGCGTCAAGGTAAATTACACAACTCAGTTACATAGACATAGATACATATTTTGCAAAAATGAACCCTTAAAGATTGAAAGCATTATTGAACAGACGAGTCTAATACCTGACCTAAAAGTAACATAGCATGTGATCGAAACAGCGTAGTAATCAAATACATGAGGCTCAATTCGACCGGTAAATAATAAATTAGTGTTTTATATGACTGCGTTTGTTTACTGTCTCTGAGAAATAAGGTTTCCAATAAGTGGGTGAACACATTTTTTTCTTCGATCCATTTTGCATTAAGTACAAGCCATCGAGGACCTTTCGGGAAAAGTGTACTTTATAAATTGTGTACAAGAGGAGTCCGTCAACGAAGGCTAGAAATTTATGGAAGAAGCTAATAGTGCAAAGTACTATCGAGCATAAAGATAGTTTCCTTTGGATAATCAAAGAGCATGGTCCCCCGGATATATTATTGTACAAGGCTGGTTGATTCCGGATGGTATCGTGATACTATAGTGTTCATCTATGGTGCGTGGACCGATGGAATGTTACCAGAATGCCGTCGCCTTGAACACAGAAAAACTCTGTTCTCAATGCTCTCTATTATATACAGAGCTGTATAATGGATATTGGTGGACAGAAAAAAAAAATCGTTTTAAAAACATAACTACCCAAGATGTATCTCAGGGTTTGAAACATTTCATGACTTTTTTCTAGTTTTGCGTTCGTTTCAAAATAAAAAAAATTGGGGGTAATCTCGGAGTCCGTTAAACACTGCACAAACACATACATCTTCTGACCTTTAAATGTTTGCACGACACAGCGGAGATCGTCATGTGGTTTTTCTAATCTGTATTGCCTGCTTTCCATCCACAGATGCTAGTTATGTAACGTCGTCCTGTCGTCTTACTTACACTCTAGCTTAGTGAGTGAAATACCAACATACGACGATCATAATAAACAAATTGTATAATACGACGTTAAATACACAAGTTGAATAGACTTTAATCTTAATAAGGCACACATTCTAAATATTTGCCAAAGAAGGGCAGAATAAGAAACCTGTAATTAGGCCTGCAATTATCAAGTCGACTTCTAAACTTTTATAATATAAAATAGATGTTATGTCATATAACATTGTTAGCAGACATTCCCATTTAATGCCAGTAGCGGTCGTAGGTTACGGATAATTGAGACATAATCGATATTTGGTGTTAGAGAAGAAAGTTGTATTAAAGCACAATACGATGCAGTGGCTTGTTATCTCGGGCCCCGACATTATATTATCCGAGAGATTTATTTGGAGGTTTGATTTTCAAAACGACAAGTAAACGCAAAGAATTATGTCGTACCCCGACAAAAATGCAGACTTTAAAAAAAAAAATTTCAAGGGAAATAAAAATTGCTTTAGTGTCCCTTTTACGGTTTCGTACTTTACAGCTGGGGCACAAATTATTATTTTGTACTACAAAAGAGTAGCTTAGCTGTTACTTCTGCCCATTATACAGCTAGTGAGTGATCTTACTGCCACATTTTTTTTATATCTTTATAAACGAAAGCATAACCCGTTTCTCTATCTTGAAATCTGTTGGAGTACTGCTTCGATGGTAGTTTAAGAACACGAACAACGAGGGACCTATCTGAAATGTGTTAGATGTGATCTTTGGTACGGTTTTACCACCTCAAAATAGCTCATATCAATTCTAAATTTCAACAGCAGTTTACAAATAAACCATGGGAATTGCTATACACCCGTACTACACACCACCATTTCTGCAAACTACATGTACTTTGATAAAGTTCAGTAAACAATGTACCAGCGCGAAGAAAAGAAACAATTTGTGTTAATGTGCGTGACATAAGACACACGTCTTTATTATTCATTTATTTTAAAACGCGTTAAAAAATATATATTGTAAGACATTTCAAGAAACCAGTTATACAGGTCAGTTCAACGAAGCAGTTTCAAAAATCTTAAAGTACAGACTAACATGCGGCATGACATTACTCTGCCCATATGGCTTTCTAATTGTTCAGTGAAGTTGAATAAAGTGTGCTATGAACTGTTAGAAATATATAACGGCTTCTTTAATTATGTCCAGTCGTGTGTGAATAGAAAGTCCTCTTATCTCGGTTTTTGAAACACAAATGACTTGTAATACCTAAAGACATCAAAGTAAGATATTGTGTGAAAAATCAGCAAATACAAAAGATTAGGTTCATATGACACTGCGTTTCCGCAATACAGCGTCCTGAAATTTTCTTTTAAAAAAACTCTTTAAATGGCGAGAATGTGTTTTTCCTAACATTGGAAGCTTATAACTTCGGATTGGAACCAGCTAGAGAGCTGAAACTTTTTTATCATAACTGCCTATTTTCCCAAATTGTAAGAATATCTAGCCACGTTGTTCAATCGCACATGATGTTGATAATCTGAGATCACCCTGCATGTGACTAAATGAGTGGATAAATGCATCCCATAAATCACCAAAACCATCTGCAACTTAACAAAGTGGTTACTTTGGGTACGTAGAACTTCATTAAAAAAAACGAGGTACAGGTAATCGGTGATCATGTTCTTGTAGTTTGGTAAAAAAGTTAGTTAGGATCGCATTATCGCGAGCTATTTGAGCAAATTTCACGAGGCTGTATCTCAAAAACAAAGTGTCGTATGAGACTAATCTTTGGTCTGTTTTCATTTTTTACACAATGGATGATTTTGATGGAGTGTCATCAAAATCTGAGAGGGTCGGGTGGGAACTTTTTAGAGAACTGGTTTCGACACGAAAGGACCCAGTTTCATTTGTATTCAACATTTCAGAATATCACCGAATAATAAAATAAAAAAACATGATTATGTATACGTTTATTTTATTCTTCTGTTTACACTAAACAGTGTTGAAATCTCTAGACGCTGCTGTGACCCAGTTATCACCAGTCGCTCAGCTATAGTTTACATGAAAAATAATCTGGACTGTTCTAGGAGTGCTTTTGTTTTGAAATCTTTTGATTGGTTTAAATTCGGCTTTCCAGAGTGCTATATGTGATGTTATTCTAACATATGGACATTTCTGCCTCTCACTATATAATTAAGATCGGTTAACCGATTTTAATCAGTCACAAGCCAGTAACAACTTAGCCGAAAGATGATGAAGACTTGCTGATTATAATATATCGTAACAGCATTTGGACAGTTTTATGTTTCATTGAATTCTGAACCTAGCCTAGATATTTCCTGAAAGGGATCTGCATGTAACACACCCGTCACTTTGAGGACACGGTGATTACACTGTTGTGGATTGATTGATTGATTGATTAGTGCTTTACGCAACATTCAGCGATATTTCAGCTACGCTGTGGCGTGAATATGTTTACAATTTATTTATTTTTCGTCCATATTTAAGATAACTCCAATTAGTAACACCCTTGGTCGTGACCATCAAATTGAGAAATAAATGAACTGAATAGGACATACATACCCAGTATTGTCTTACAGTCCAGAATAAACTTCACCACATACATCCTGCAGTTGATTCAAATGTTTACTCTCGTGGAATGTCTCGACATTACCATGTGGTTCTAACGCGATGTTTTTTCATAACAAAAAGTGCAGCATAAACTGTGATCCTTAGAAAAAGTTGTCTTACGTTGGAAGTAACAAAGCTTCGGGTATCAATTAATTATGTGTATTTTTAAGCATCTTTCTTGGAATTCACCAAAAGAAAAGACCAATATTCAGATGACAGGAGGGCACATTTATTCTCAAGCCCGTCAGTCGCCTTAGAAAAGCCCAACAATAAGCTGACAAGTTGGACACTTTTTGACATTTATTTCAAGTTCATTCCACTTATATATTTGAGGGCACCATTGCAACAAGTTAAAGGGAAAGACAACTGTTTTTCGACCTAAACTTATTATATTTTCAAAACCAAAAATCTGTATTGCACTTACATTCGAATTAGCATAGCCGTTAATTAGTTGATTTAAAGAGCGGAGCTGACGTCATTGCTTTAAACCACGGTAGTTATATCTTCTAGTCGTGGCTGTTCCCCACTGGTGACCGACCGTGTTTTCGAACAATGACGTCAGTCTCGCCTGTTAAATGAACTTATTAACGGCTATGCCTACTCAAATGCGAGTGCAATACTGATGTTTGTCTTTGAAAATATGCAATAAAATAATAAGTTTAGGTCGAAAAACAGTTGTCTTTCCCTTTAAATTGATTGAGGTTGTTTTGTGTTATATTTTGATAATGCTGTCCATCTGTTCAAGCCAGTCTAAGTTCATTCCGAAAAATCCCTGTATGGGCCAGCTGGGAACGCTGCAAATAATGGCACGGCTTGTTTACGTTTTGCAACCCCTTTTGTAGCGCGTCTTATACTATAGTAACAAAACACAACTGTTGCTTCGTGTCTTTTGGACTAGGGCATGAAAGCTGCATACAAGCAGCTTTACTTCTGTTTACCACAAATGGACAGCAACACTGACAATTTGAATTTTGTTTAAAGTTGGTTTTCTCTCGCAGGGCCCTTTGGCTGCACTCGCCATTTAAATTTGTTCTGTTGAACATTTGCGCTTTGGTTGGAATTATCATGTTTGTCTTCTACAAAGACTGCGACCCTTTGTCCACTAAGCGTATACGGTCCAGAGATCAGGTTAGTTCTTTGTTTTGAAAATCTTCCTTACACTGAAAAACATATTCCTTAACATCTTAAGGGAAAAAATTAGGAATATTCATCGAATATAGCACCAGCGGAATATTCCATAAATTGAACGAATAGTAGCTGGAATTTGTCTTGGAGTCGATGATTATTCCAAACATATTTACGGATTATCCTTAACAGGTTACGAAAACTTCCACACAAGTTAAGAATATTTCCATATTAAAAGCGTTATGAAATCCTTTGTTGAGGATTTTGTTTTTACAGTGTTTTAAAAAATATTTGGTTTGCAAGTGTGTGCTTCGTCCTATGTTGCCAATTTAGCCTGTTGTGTCGAGCATGACAGCAAGCAATGTTAGAGGACCGTTCTTGCTGTTCTCGTATATTGCTGATATGTTTTGATTACCAACAAAATATATTAAAACTCGCTTGGCAACACTGCAACTCATCTGATTAAAATTCGAACAAAAATCTCCCCGTCTCCTGGTTGTCGCTACTATTTTAAATGCGCAAAGACTGGTCAACCAGTGTTTAACTAGCTCAAGCTTTCTGGGATTGATGAAGGTTTATTGTTCCAGCTGACCAATAGAAAGCCAGCTTGCATGAGGCTATTGCAAGCTCAGACAAGTACACCTACATTAGTACTCTAATTTGTTGCACTTTGTGACTTAGAATCAAAATAGAATATGCTTGATACCGACACTTAAGACAAGCCATATTTTCAATACTAAAAACAAGTTGCTGGTAATTTCCGGTTCGTCTGCAGAAATTTTCGGCATTTACAAACCAGGTTTGGAAAGCGGCACTGCGATTGGTCAATTTTGCAAGCCAATCGACGCCATTCAGCATGCGTTTGTGGTAGATCGTTTTATTAACGACAAACAAAAAACAAGGAGTTATTTTGATCTGATTTTAATTAGCTAGCACTGCAAATGGACCTCAGAGATGGCACACGCCAATAATCCTTAACAACAACAACATTGACCTCAGTGCCATGGATTCTGGACTGGCCTGATGTTACGTAAATCAGTAAGCCGCTTCATGCATCGTAACGAAATTTTTAATCCTTACAAATAATTTGCTTTACTCACAGCTATTGCCTCTGTTTGTGATGGATATACTCGGACCATACCCTGGAATACCCGGTCTGTTTGTTGCTGTTCTTTTCAGTGGGGCTCTCAGGTAACAATTTCTTGTCATTAAGATGCGTTGTGACTGGTTAATGCGTAGTCACTGGTTACTAAACATTAAGAAATAGCCCACGGCCGTGGTGTAGTGGTAAGCGAGCGCGCTTTCTAACGCCTACTTCGATTTACCGTTCACACGATCGAGTCCGCCTGTCGATCCTCAGGTATATGAGTGAGTCACAAGATGTGGCTCCGGCAATCGCGGGGGTGGGTTTTACGAGGTTTCGTCCCGGTTTTCCACCATACTAGGGCAAGGAACAGTGTGAAGTGGACAATCCGTCGTCATATAAGTGAAATACCCTTG
>JAVFBX010046933.1:0-17421 GCA_034783855.1 Mopalia kennerleyi | reverse complement strand
CCCCCCCCCCCACTGCAAGGCAACAAACACAATGGGAATTCCTTGAATTTTCGTCATACAAAACTAATAGACTATAGGGAACTTCTTTTCAGACCATTATTAGAGTAATTGCTTGTTTTCTGCCGATTTATGAGCATCAACAGAAGATTGACAAATGTTCATTTGATTTGGGATCCAACTTTTTTTATTCGAATTTAGAACATCTGCCAGGACTGTATTTGATATAGAAATCCTACACACATATAAAGAGAATGTACAAATATACTTGAGTTGTTGGCCTGATCATGTTAACAAGGACCATATGTTTTTAAAACGTATAACTAACTATATCCCGTTTCAGACCTTATTTCCTGCATAGTTCCGCAGAGTATACCGGACACTGGTTTCCGTTTTCACTGAAATCAATTGAGGTTTATATAACAAAATGTTAAGTCTGTTTCAATTCAGAGAAAGGATCATCGACTATTTAGTGTATATTTGACAGGCAAGGTTGTTCAATGAGGTTTCTGGTGCTTTCAGGGCTTGGAGGCAACGAAGTCGATCAGGCTAATATTAATTATTAAAAAAAGCAACAATATCACACAATGTTTATGGGTAGGCTGATTCGGATGTTGGTTATAATTATTATTATATAATTCAAAGGATAATATTAACAACATCTGTATAAGTGTGGATAAAATATTACACAAGCGATTACTCACTAATTACTGAAACTTTTTGATAATTATGTTACGGCATACAGCTTCAAAAGTTATTTCATTAGTAATAATATAGTAACAGTGAGACGAGATTTACCCCGTATGACCTGGCTCGGTTATCGGCACCACAAAACAGTATACGATTAAGGATATGCAAATAAAAGACATTGTAATAAATAATACCTTTTCTATACCAGATTCCACATTTTGGTCGCATACTCGATGTAAAATAGTACATATTATCGCAAAATAGCTCGGCAGGTAGACTACTGTATATATATATATAGAAATATGCAGCGTATGACATTATAAAAATAAACAGTCAGCTTTGTATACCTGTGCTGATTGATACAAAAGGCGTTGCTTTAAATGGTGTTCCGTAGATTCTAAATTCTGACCGCTAAAGGACACACGGAAAAAGTACGGTCCAAATATAGTTATATCCATAGTCCACATTTCGACTGTTACAACACAACTTTGCTGTGCAGATTATAACTTTAAGTCCGTGATATCTGTTGTTTTTGTTTGGTCAGATATAATTGATGAGATTTCAGCTTGTATTTTTCAAAAATTTATTCTATAAAATATAAAAATAATCTTAAATTGACAGAAAAAATAAATTATATCAATAGAATTTGTTTTTAACAATAAATTATTCAGATTATAACATATCCACTTTATCAGCAGACTGCTTTTTTTTTAATTTAAATTCATATGCGAACAAACTACAGGACATAAATCCATACAATACATTACTGGTGAACCAAGCATATGATAGGTAAGCTTTTTAGAAGGGGTTATTATACAGACTTAAAATAGTTTTGATTAATGCATTGAGAGGTATAGCCATTATGGTCAATATTTAAAAACAATCTTTCAATCTAGCATTTATATCTTTGGAAGACGGTCAAACAGAGCACTTTTTGTAAGCTAAACAAAGCATATAATACTAGTGCCGTGAAGTTTGTTTGTCGAATTCTTCAATCGCGACATTGCGGCTGATGATATCGTTATTTTTTCAACCATAGAGATAGAATAGTCGGTAAATATAAGAGATTTTTTTATCGAATTTAATGCTCTTTTCAGTAATATAGATAAAACAAAAACCTTAAATAGCAAGATCTCCCAGTATATAGGCGCATGATTTTCTATTAGAATATAACGTCTATCAGAACGTATTTATGTGAAGAAAGATAAATTAGATTTATATATGCTACTATGCTGTGAAATGCGTTTACCTGCCTGATACTTTTTAACAGAAGATTCTGTCTAAACCGGGCATACAATTAAATATATACCAGGAATGCCACAAGATTCTGTTAAATTGGGTATATGCATGCACACTTCCTTAAATGGGGCGTAGAAATACGAAGATATAAATGGCTTTAATGGAATGACCATGGTAACCGATCGTGAGATTAGGCACAAAAAGCCCTAACTTGAAACAGTTTTCTTGTTAATAAGTTAATACCTCAATTTCTTTAGTGACATTTGAATCAGCCAGATTTGTACATATATTTTTAATGTTGACAAAGAAAACTTTGCTCGCCTCCACTATAGGATTCTGAACGTTACAATATATATTTTCCAATGTAATTAGAAATACAAATTTTCAAAGTTTTTGCGAAGGCTACAAACGAATCAAAAAATATATTCAGTTCTCCCAACGTTTTATGTGCCCATGTGTGAATGGTAACACTTTGGTGCACTTTAGTTACCATTTAGAATAAAGTTACTATTCCAATAGCGGGTGGTTGGATCGAGGGAGCTGCCTGTTGCCCTAGTGTTCTCAGAGCAAAAGGCAAACAGGAAGCCGATCCGTTTGTGAGGTCTTTGCATTGTCCTGTATTTGTCCAGTCTTGTCTTTGTTTGTTGTCAGTGGTATCGAGGGTGGTTTCCTTCACCCATTGGGCTAGCACGCCGTCGTGTGAGTGAAATAACCTTAAGTACGGCGTTAAAACCCAATCATGCAAACAAACGACTCCAATAAAATATTTACATAAATGCAGGATGATTATGTTTTTATTGTATTTTATAAATATTAACTCACCACGTGTGTATGTTTTATTTCGCTCGGAACTTTAGTTTGCGAACCTCATCGGTGGGAATAATGTCATTAGCTACATCAGTTATGCTAAAACCGTCGCCGCCTTACCTCCATGACATTGCGTATTCAGACCGCTTGGTCATCGATCAACCAGGAACATTCCCATTATGTCACCACGAAGTAACATCTAGCTTTTTAACGCAGATTGAAATTTTGGGATAAACTCGAGCCATCACTATCTAACCAGGAAGTCACCAAGGGGGGACTTATAGTCACAGTTACGAAAAAATACAGCTGCTTTGAAATTTGAAAATGTGTTATGTGTATGGAACCCGGTTAAGACCATGCTTATACAACATAGTTAAAATGTGGGGCGATGCCCGAAGTTGCGAAGCGATGCTATAAACAGCTTCACAATTTCACTTTGCTACTTCGCGCATCACTTTGTAGCTGCGTGCATCGTTTTGCTTCTTTGGGAAAATCCCGCGCCATCGCTTTCTTATCAGGAAGTCACAAGACCGGGTCTCTACTTTTAGCCACAGTTAAAAAATAAAATCCAGCTGCTTAAAATTTGAAAATGTGTACTGTCTATGGAAGCCGGTTAAGGCCATGCTTATACAACATAGTTAAAATGTGAGGCGATGCGCGAAGTTGCAAAGCGATGCTTAAAACATCTTCTCAACTTCACTTTGCAACTTCGCGCATCACTTTGCAGCTGCGTGCATCGCTTTTCAACTTTGCGCATTGCCCCGCCGTCTAACAAAGTTTCATTAGCTTGGCTTAAACCGGCTTCTATCAATTTGGGACAAAATAAAATGGAACACCTTGTGCAGTCGTCTACAGGTATATTGCAGCTTAATAAATATACCGGGGATATGTTATGATGTCACACAGCCGCAAAGCAATGCAATTATTTTCAATAAGTTACGCACAAATTTAATTATTCTTAAATCAAAAAAGGGGTTATATTTTATGTTGACCTATAATACACATCTACAATAACCAGAAGCGTTGATCTGTGAAGGGACCTACGGCAATGTCAAGGTCACATTTTGTTTTATTAAAGCATGCTTTACATCCGGGGATTGTATCTTGCTGTTAGTGGTTTTATTTGCCCAATACTACATTTAAACTCCGACCTGAGAGTAGCCATACACGGTGCTTAAATCACTGACAGCTCGAGAAGCAAACAACGCACACATTGTGTTACGAATAAATCTAAAAACATATATATTAATTTGACGCCTCCTTGTCTCGCTTTAAACCGATCCAGCTCTCAATTGGACGCTTGGATCTATTAGACAAGGTCTTGGTGGACCTCTTTGGCTCAAAATGAAACAGTTTTTTTATTGCTTGGATTAAAAGTTAGGTATTTAAACTACATGTTGGTGAAAAAAATAATTCGAAATTCTAATTACAAACAGTTAAATTGGAGCCTATAATTTAGTTTTCCCATGATTATATATTCAAATCGCAAAACTTACATAACCTATTTCTGGCTCTTCAGTTTCCAAGGCATATTTCTAAAAAAAAACTATTCATGTTAGAAACTTCAAATTTATACCATTGTAAAGAGCACAATGCGATCTAGTAAACGGTGTCTCATTTATTAAGAAGATCGTCTTTGGTTTTTTCAAATGTTTTCTGAAAGTTTTTTTTACATTTTTATAAGACTTTCCAAGGTAGGATAGACCAAAAATCCCCTGGGACCATTCTAATCAAAATTTAATTAAAATCAGGCACCGTTTACTAGTTCAAGGACTGTTCTACTCGGTCAACTTATTTATTGAATCTTATCGTTATTGCACTTCCAGAAATAAACCATGAAAAATGCAGTCTATTTTTTCTGTTGACATTTTGCAATATTTTTAGAAATAATAATTGGATTTTCACCACATTCAATGTAATCCTGAATATTCAAGCTTTCCACAAATATATACATATACATTGCTTTTAGAAACATATATATGGCACAGATTTATAGTCTTCTTTATAAGAGACTAAATACAACGAGTGTTCGGAAGATCGACCAACGTGTCCAGCAAGACTATACAGGGACCAGTTGCTCGAATCGCTATTAAAATTAATCCGCTATTAGATGACGTCACATCATGTTGAAAGTCTATCTTTAATTCACTATTTGCCCTTAAATGTTAGCAACTGGATCCAGGTAAGTTGATCGAGGTTTTGGACGAAAATGGTACTTTCTGCGAGAGATGCATGGCAGCTTAGCTGGGAAGAAAATTTTATTTCCAAAATATAATGTCAAGTGCCGGCGGATGGGAGTGAGCTTTCTATTGTTGTCCATGGGCTCTCAGAACTAATCGATTTGTTTGTGAAATCTTTCTATTGTGACTATTGGTTGTAGTGTCTTGTCTTTCTTTGTTGCCATGCATTGTTACTGAAGGTGTTTTCCTTTATTCATTAATCTGGTCATATGAGTGAATAGCGTTAAGCTCCAGTTAAACACTTAAGGAATCCCTATGAGAAGAGCTGCTTACTAATTTTAATATTCAGAGAGTAATCAGAACATATCGGCACTTAAACTTTACCAAAATCTCAGTCGGCGCGGTGATTATTATTCGGATCAACCGAGCTGCCCTGATGGTATAGACACAAATAAGGCAACAGTAGATCTATAATAGTATTTATTGCGTTTTAATTTCACTTAGTATATAATACAGACGGCAGTATCTTAGCTAAGCTATTCAGCGTGTGGTCACTCATTTATAGTAGATCGATTAACAAGACAAATTGACAAACAACGGCTGACTGACGGCTAACCACCGGATAAAGATTATCTTTGTGTATGATTTTATTATAAGGTACATGGTCATTACCGTCTCTCGAGATGTATGTAGGTCACCCATAACAACTCCAGATTAAATCTATTAAGTGTTTCGGAGAGTTTATCTAAATTCTCAGATGATTTATCTTTTTTTATTAATCGACATACTTGTGCAAATGTGATTAGTTTTACAAAATTTTTTATTATATATTCTTAACGATTTCAGATACTATAGTGAATACAATCAGTATCCCTTATTTTAGTTTCTATGGACGTTTGTACAAAAACAAAAACATCAAAGAAATCAGTGCTGTCATAAATGTGTCAGAAATGAACATCTGTATGACACATAACTATTTTATAAAGTCCCATATGTGAATTGAAAATTTGAAGAAAAAAATTAGAAACTTCAGCAATATTACTTTTTTTTCAAAACTTACTGTCAATTTGGATAGAGATCGACCAACACCATTTAAGATAATCGCGTGGGGTGAGGAATGCTATATTTTCCTCAGTTTTCTTGGTTGTCTAATAGCTAAAGGGGCAACATGAAGCCTATCTGTTTGTGATGTCTGTGTATTGGGTCCTGTGATAGTCCTGTCTTGTCTCGGTTTGTTGCCAGTCCAGAGTGGTTTCCTTCACTCATGTAGGCTGGGACGCTTTCCTATGAGTGAACTAACCCGCAGTACGACGTAAAACCACAATCAAACAAACAAACTATATTTTCCAGCACCTTGTTTTTTATGTCCATCACTATGAAACTCACTGGACCGTTTTAACAATCTCGCCAATATGGAAACTGTTGATAAGTTTAGACCTTTTAATGTCGAAACATTGCAAAAAGTTATTAAAAGTTATGAAAATATAATGCATGAAAACAAATCTATTGTTAAAACTTATATTTTCAATCTGATAAAATCAGAGAAAAGATGTGAAATAACTGAACATTTGATTCCTCAATTTTAATTTATTATGCCAAAATAAGCAATGTTTATATTTATTAGGAAGCTAGTGACTTAATTTGGCATCAATAAACTCAATAAACTAAATATAATTGAAAGGCAGTGTTATAATGATACAACAATTTTAGTAGTTAAATTACTCTTGCTTACACGTCCATGAATGAACTCTTAAACTGCACGTTAACATTTGAATTAAATTTAGCTAACATTCCTTATCATTTTGAAAATCATTCTTCTACTTCCGAATGGGAAAAGTGGTCGACACGATTCGGCTTGTATTCCAGCCAAGGGCTCATTAAATTTAACTCGATCAACTTCCTTAATTAATTTTCTGAAACAATGAATCACGAATTGAACAAGTTCGGATGAAGAGAATTATAATTGTTAAGGAACTTGATGAAGTGCTGATGTGGTTAGTTGGGTCCAATGCTAGCTTATCGGTCTTCCTCTCTATGAAGTATAGCCCGGACGTGAGGCTGTAAAGAGCAAGGGGTTGGGGGAAATCATTGTCCTCAGCATCACGACCCCTTCTCTCAAGCGACAGTAACCCGACCAGCCACTCGATCTCTAAAACTGCCTTATCTCTTAATAACGGATGCATATTTTGCCTAATTAATAGAGCACCGTTTAAGTTGAATTGCCTGCATTGTAGGCTTCCTTCCAAAAAATGAACAATTAGTAGCCTATTGACACGCGACTAGCACTGACTTCACGTTGAAGCTAACTATTAAAGTTTATGGAGCAAACTAAAACAATCATACCACTTATTAGAATTATAACTTGTTAGTCGTCAATAACTGTGCTATATACCACAGTATATTTAGGAAAATTAAGATAAACAGCATTATGTTTGTGAGAGAAAATGGTTGGTTATCATCAGACGTTATTTAATCGTTTGAGGGATTTCCGAACGACTAAAGACATACTGATATATCGCTGTTTGACATCACACTGTGGTTAGCCAGGGTTCCCTTCTCTCCCCTTATCTATTGTCCTACAGACTGTACAATGTCTTTATTTTCTCATACCCTCCATGGCGCCATCACGAATACTCAAACTCTCTCATTCAAATCATATTGTCATCGTAACGTAGTTTATTTCTGAGTTTCTTGTCGGACAAGTGTGTATGTATTAATATACAGCACACTTAGAGCTCAATGAAAACAGGTGAAATTAGACACTAGACCTTCGCAATAGAGAATTTTATGAAAACCGGAGGGCAGTTTAAACGATCGAGTGGACCATAAAGTAGAGAGTTTTCGCATGCAGGCAATCAACTGTCATCGGTGAAGTAGTCATTCTACCGAATAGCCGCCTTGTATCAGTCTATAATAAACATCAACTCCCGGGCCATAAACGAGAAACAGCCGTGTTAAATTGGGAATTTAGACAAATATTAAAACCTACATAAAGATCCGCAAAAGACATTAATCGTGGCACATGTGCTGGCTAGTGGGGACTTTATTGTCCTGGTATAGGTCTGTACCTCTCACTGTATTGATCACACTCTCCAACAAAAACTAATAAATACATAAGCAGTCATGTAAACACTATATATGTACGTATTAGTGATTACAATATGTCACTGTATGTCGACACTACAAGCCGATATAAATGTGTCAAAGTGTACAGTAAAACGGTAAAGTGGTGAAAGGTTGTCCCACAGTAAACAAATTAATCAATTCATCAGATTAAGTCATAATTACAGGTTACACATTGTTAGCCCAACTATACTGTGACTTTTTGTTCATTCACGAAGACGACACATATCACGGTGTTCATTGTGACAAGATGTATCGTCAAAACTTAAACCGTCAATTTAAATCTTGATTCTTCAAATGAACTAATTTATATAATTCTATACTTGGTAAATAAAGTTAACTGCTTATAATTTGAGAATATAGATTATTATGGATGGCTAGAAAAGAGACAATCTACTAAGCTTATGTGATAACCATCGTGAATAGTTTTCAAAATATACAGCTGGTGATAACTGTTAAGGAAAAGCGAAGGAAGCTTTCTTGACACGTCCATGTCTTTCTTCTACGAAGTGTATGACAATGCTGTCTTTACTTAGCACTGGAGGAAAATTAACTTTCCAACATTATTAAATTGGCTTCACATCTTGGTTGTGCTAGTGTCATTTAGTGTTGGAATACACCGCCGTCATATAAGTGAAATACTCTTAAGCACGGCGTAAAGCATCGACCAATCAATCCATCAATCAATCTACGAAGTCTACACTATAAACACTGTCATAGTCTTAACTTTATTTCAGCAGTCAATCATTTAATTAAGATAATTAGCCATGGCAGTTTAGAACTTTTAGCATTCACGTACAGAGCTATATGATCCGGTTCCCCCAAAATAACACAAGTAGTGTACTGCATTGCGAACACAGATAGATTTTGTGTTCTCTCGCCTTTTCGACACTTTCTTTTGCCATCATCTGATGATGACGAAATAAAGTGTCGAAACATCGAGCAAACATGAAGTTCTATGTGTTCAGAATAACACCATACTTGTGTCACGGTATTATACTTGATTTATCAGTGGAACAAGGGGGATTTGAAACTGGTATGCTTAACCTGTATATTGTACATAGCGAGCTCTGAGATTTTAACAATTGTTTTACATGTGTGTTACAAGTTTATCTTGCTATTGACATTATAAACTACGTATTTTATAATGTGATATCAACTTGAATAAGACGTCTGGTCAAATTTATGATCGTACTGATATTACTGTTTCTACTATATGGCAATTACATTCAATTCAAAATTGAATAGTGAATATTTTATTCACCAAAATAAAAACATCATAAAGCATATATAAGAATGCATTATATCAATTGGCGGGAATAAAGCTTCAAAAGGTTTGTTCTATTCCATACCGTTTTTTAAAATAAGATAATACAGAAAAATGAGAAAATGGCCGATTGGTTTATCCAATACTTATGGGTGAACACAATTTAAGGACAGAAAAAATAAAAATAAATAAAGTAGAAAAAAATGAAGAAAAAAGTACACAACATCGCGCGTGCTTCTCTTCATATATGTTATTCAATGTATTATCGACTTTTTTTTTACATTGGACAACAAGCCGTTTCTATGGAACCGAATCCCACAACGTCTATAGTGCACAATCAACTTGAACAAAAAGTCTCGTGAAATGGGATATCACTGCAATACTCTTTTTACTCTGTGACACGTTTCAATCAAATTATTGTTTAACATTTTATAGTGGGTCACAAACCGCTTCTCTGGAACCCCTTTCTACAACGGCCCATGCACAAGAGGAAAGGGGGGCAGGTTCGATTCTCAAATGAACAGACAGTGGAGTTAGAGAAGAAGTTTGAAACTCAGAAATACCTCTCTCCTCCAGAAAGAAAGAGACTTGCCAAAGTTCTTCAGCTAACAGAGAGACAGGTAAGTCATTCCTACACTTTTAAAAAAATATGGCTCTGGTGGAACCCTTGAGGTTCTTCGTGCAGTTATGGCTCTGGTGGAACCCTTGAGGTTCTTCGTGCAGTTATGGCTCTAGTGGAACCCTTGAGGTTCTTCGTGCAGTTATGGCTCTGGTGGAACCCTTTTTGATTCTGTAACCCTCAGAGCAACTGTTCCATGTATTTCTCCCCATCTTTATGTCATTTTTGTCTTTACGGTTCCATTTAGAACAATCCTGGTTCCATTTACATTTAAAACTTGACCATGTTTTCATCACGTAATAATTTATTTAAGGAGTTTTGTCAACCACGGGTATCATTTCTCTGTAATCGTCTCACATGAAATGTTTTATAATTTATCATCAACAAATTGGCTGCCAGGATTCGATTTAATTCTTGGCTTCAATGTGTCATACTCAAATTTCAATAATGTTCTTTGTCCTACACAATGTGTTCTGTTAGTTATATTAAGAAATAAGTAACTGTGGCGATAACGGTAAGAAAGAACAACCGTTTATTAAACATGCTGATGCACTGACTAAATTACTTAACTTACATTTAAACAGGTAAAAACTTGGTTCCAAAATCGAAGGGCAAAATGGAGACGATTAAAACAGGTGAGTAGCGTGAGTTAATGAAGCCTTTCATTAACTCCACATTTAGCATTGTATGTTTAAAACTGCCGTCCCTAACCCCCTAATCCGGAAGAATGAAATTACTTTCAGATTAGTGTGAAGAGGACAGTTCTTCGCAGAAATTAGTGATTCCCTTCTGTCTCACACAAGTTTTGTGGTTGTCGAACTTTTTTGAATTTTTGAATTTTTTTTTTTTTCAATTTATTTTGCACAGTTCCTTTTTTTATAAAAGAACTTAATACTTTCGAAATAGAGGCGGATATGAAAACTAGCCTTAACACGTGGGTTAAAGAGGTTGGCTGTGTTTTGTATGAGCACTAGCCAGGGATCTTAATATTTGAGGTGAGAACTGCTTTTAAAAATGGGTTTTTCTTTTAGGGAGATAAAGCGAATAAATGGCGATGCATGTGGCCGAAGTCATCAGAAGAAAAGGAAAAAATCTAAAGTACTATTCACAAGATTGTCTATTTAGAAGACATCGCGGTTTGTTGAAGGGTAACAGTAGTCTTGAATTAAGTCAATCATCAATGAGGTATATGGCAATATAAGTGTTCATACGGTGGCGGTTAAACAGCTGTTCGATACTGTTTGTGCAACTACAAACCGAAAGCGAAACTAATAGTTCTTAAGAGTTCCAACATTGATCGTCGTGGCAAATAAATTTCTTAAACAGCAGTCGTTTCTTTTCTATCGCAAATCCAACTTGATTAGTTGGCTCCATTGAAATGGGCTGGTTAGATTAACCGGTTAAATTGAGGATTATTGGTCTGATGGGGAAAATAAACTGACAGGATCAGGGCGGAAACCAATAAAAACTTTCCCACTTATGATATTTTCCAGCGTAGCCGCCAACGGAAACTTCTGTTCAAGATATAATTATTTTTTGCTTTATGTGGATCATATTTGTGGTGTTTGGTTAATAAAGACATACAACTAAGAATAAATTTTTCTCGAGAAGTAAATAGGTTGCCCATTCCAACTGTACAAACAGGAAGACATGTCTTATAACACGAGATGTTCATTGAATTTTTTAGTATTATTTTCTGTCTTATTAAAATATTCTCGATTCATGTGCCATCGTAATAAAACTGTGCCAATATGTATTGGAAAGACAAAGAAAAACACAGACTGACAATTTCAAAGAAAATCGTTAAGAATTAATTATGCGTATTTAATTTGTTTTAAAAGAGATGATAACATTACTTATGACTTATGTGCGACTTATGACATGTTACTTATGTGCGATGATTAAATTTTCACACGATCACCCAATGCCCTAAATAAACATCTTACCGGGTAAATTAATTTTACTCTAAATAATGATAATAGTTTATAAGGCAGGTGTGGATTGTTGTGTTCACAAGGTAACTTGTTTGACGACACACACCCCCGCCGTCTTCACTCTTTTATACCTGATGAGACAGGGCTTTGTGGCTAGTTCAACAAACGCATGTCAAACGTCTGCAAAATGGCGCTGTGTAAAACTAGACGAATCCCATATTTGTCGAAGGGCTTTATCCGGGGCTTTATCTCTCACCGGACCTCTATAGAGCATGGCTGAGCAAACATTTCCGATGGCAACTTTTTTGTTGAAAGTTCCAAGTTTCTTTCTTCTACATGCCAATGGAAACCCTCCGGTATCTGTCGGATCTGTGAGTGAGGTGTCGAGTTACAGACTGTGTACACAGGTTGACATTAACTGTCTTCTAGTCTGCGAGAGCACAAACCGCTCTTGATAGCCGGCACGCTTCTTTTCTCATCGAATACCAATTAATGGCTATAGCCAGGCTAATGAGAGAGCCATTCATTTGAGCGGTTTGCTGTTTGACTGCCAGCAATGTTTGTAGTCCCAATGTCTCCTAATGCTAATAGAATCCATACAAAGGAAGGACTAAACCATTCTTTTCTAAACAAACATCTTTTGAGAAACCGTTGAAGTGTCATTATAACCGGAAGTATAGTGATATAACCCACTAAAACAAGCATGTAATATTTTTCCTATCTCTTCAATTCTGCATTTTGAGAGATTTGACGTGACATTTTCTTCTCCAGACACTGACAGACAGTGAAATGACAAAATGCATGTAATATTTTTTCTATCACTTCAATTCTGCCTTTTTTTATTCTTCAGACAATGATATGAGAAAATAATTTTTTAAACATATATAATTATTTATACCTGGTTGTTCTATCTCTTGGCATATGGGCGTTACGTTGTACCCCCATGACGACCGTTACGTTGTACCCCCATGACGACCGTTACTGAAACTGTTTGACAAAGTTGTATTTTTCTTGCGAAATGAAAACTTATTGTGAGCGTTCTCTCCACCATTCATTACTTTAGGGAAGACAATTCTGGCTTTATTGAGCTCGACAATGGTTTCCCTATCAAGACATGAATTAAGATGTCATTGGAAATGTATATCTTTCCCCAAACTTTTTGGTCAATATTTACTTTTGTAAACGAGATAATGTACCGTATGTATTTGTAGAACTGATTTAAGAATCCGCTTTTGTAAGCCCGCCCAATCGGGTCGTTCCAATTAAATATGACGACTGAATGAATGAAATTCAATGTCTGACTGCTTTTCTGTGTTCTTGACTGCGATGTCACTTACGTGTCAATGTAGATAACCCTCGAGCCCTGGAACCCACAAACAGTTCTCGTCTTTATTGGAGACACAGGTTTGAAGTGTTGTCTTCATGTTGTCGATCACTTGACAGCACAGGGCAAGTCGAGATATATGGACAGCCCACCCCGTGCGCTACACCTTTTGCAAATCGTTAGGGTGAATGACAGCTAATAGAGTGGGTTTGTTTGTCAGCGCAGTCTCAAACAATCCGTTGACATCAATTGAAGTCGAAGATAAGGATAGCTTATCAATCAATGTCTAAACGATATGATCAATGCAGACGCCTATATGAAAGTGTTTAATAACTTAATTCGGAATGTCTAAATAGGAATACCTGGTTATAATACTAACAATTATGGTATAGGAAAAATATTACCTATCTCTGCAATTAGCCTAGGTGATTATTCTTGGCGAATCTATGTATCTACAAAAACTTTCTAAAAACGGTGTGATCCTTTCAAAGTGACATTTAGCTATGCGAAGAATTGCTTTGTTAAATTGAAATGAAACAACCGTTTGTATGTTTGATTTGGGCTTAACGCCTTACTTAAGAATATTTCACTCATATGACGCTAGGCCGACCAGTGTCTGCAGGAAACCATTCTCGACGTTACCAAAATTGACAAGACAGGACACTCACATGAAGCTATAAACAAGCTATAAAGTTAATCAAGATATACGTGTTTTGCAATTGAAGATTATAGAAACATAATATTTGATATCCGTATATTGTTCGTTTTACACAGGAAACTCCGACTTCAGACAAAGAAGATCATGTACAATCTAAAGACACCAGGCACGGGTCAGAGAGCTCAACAATGACGTCATCACCGTCTCCAAGCGTTCACGAGGGATCAACAGATTACCATGACGACGATGCGAAAATGGCGGAATCCGACGACGAAGAAGAAATAGATGTCGTACGAGGCGAAGTCCGACAAGGCTGGTTAGGCATTTCTAATCATACCTGAGCTATACATAGACTGAATCATGTTCTTGTTCCGCTTCAATCAGTTCCAGTGTCATATCGGTGCTGTGTGTACCGAAGAGAGCCAGCCCCGAGTGGGCAACTCCAATACAATATGATGGGTCACTTCAGAATATCAGTGGAACGGTTAGTACTAGAATAGAACCAATACAATGTTATATAAAGTTGTACCCCATGGACTAGATGCGTGAGATAACAGCGCCGTAGAGCGACGCACAAATCGGTTTCCCACATCAAGTTTATGCTAGAAATAAAAAGTAGTGCAACGCTGGCGTTGAAGACATTTTGCAGATTGTGGAAAGCTGAACATTACGCTGCCATTATACAGGACAAAGTTATAAGGATGTGATAAAGATATAGTCCGGTGATTGTATCCAATTCTTCGAAGTTTTAAAGTTTGTGGACTATATTCTAAGACTGAAGTCACAAACCAACTGCTATACACGAGACAATAAGATCGTGTTACAACGATTTCTGCACTGATTTTATGCATTGGTTCGGACAGCTCAATTAAAGAGCTGAAGGTTACAATATTGGCTCGGATATAGTACTGTATTTATGTAATTGGTCATCATAGTGCATTGCAAACTCTACTAATAGTTTAAATGATTGCCTATGTGTTGCTTAATCGTATATAAGTGGCAGTTGAACAATCAGTGTGCGAGGTGGTATATGAAGGTGTAGATTCGCTGGTGTACTTGGCAACGTTTCATGTGTACGAGACACGACAAGCATGTGTATCAATGTATTCAGACTAACTAGTTTAACATTAAAGCAACTGCAATGTTTAATTGATATTGTTGTAAAACGAAAGTTTACATGTCTATGGATATAATATCTATATATCTATGCAATTATGATGCTGAATCAGTGTATATTAAAATACCATTACCGTAATATGGCGTTTATTAATTGAGTGCCTTTATGTTTACTTTACGTTTTTTTGTTTTTTTTTGAAACCTCAATGGTAAATAATAAAATATATTCGGACATGACCGGAACAAGGAGAATCAGCTTATGAGACAACGAATATACATGTAGGGACGGCCTCAGCAAATAGGTGATAAAATTTAATAGCGCTTTGAACAATCGGCTCCTGAGCTACAGTACATTATGGCGGAGCCACCACCATTTCATCCTGGTAAATGTCTTTGTATATTCTTCATTTCTGGCCCGTGACTTTTTTTTTTACTATCTTGCTGATTCAGCGATAACAATTGTGAGTTTTGTGTAACATGTGGATGAATCGTTTTTAAACTGTGTGGCTTGCCTGTGTGACAAGTGCACATTTGAAAGGCGATATAATCAGGAAAATAGATCAAGCAAGTTCGATTGGAAAGTCTTGAATTGTGGTTTACCACATTTTGCCAAAGTCTATAGATAGTGACAAATCCATTTTTTTGTTGAAATGAAATTTAGTTTTTTTCATTATTTTTTAAAATATTTTTCTCGCATGTATGTGACACACTTTATAAATACGAAAAACCAGTTTGTCAGTTACGTATTTTATTAACTAAACTTTACACTAGGGACCGTGGTCGGCTCTGATAACCTTTGGGGTGTTCGTTGGGTTGACATACTTCACTAATGTGTAAACAAAAACGCAAAATAGCAATGTTTAGATTTTTTAAATAGAAAAAAAAGAAGAAAGTTGGAATTGATTGAGTGATTTGATAAAGTACAATTATATGTGATGTTAATCTTATATTCATAGCATTTCAGATTGGATCGCTACACTCTTAAAAGTGAGGGTTCTTTGAGGGTTCTTTTGAAAAGAGGGTGGTTCTCAATGGAACCAGGATGGTTCTTAATGGAACCGTAAGGACAAAAAGGTTCTTTGATATAAAAGATAGGGACAAATACATGGGGCAGTTACTGTGAGGGTTCCATTCAGTACCGAAAAGGGTTCCACCACAGCCATAACTTAATAATCCTAAAGGGTTCCTTTAGTACCATATTTTGTGTACAAGGCATACTTTATAAAATTGTCTCTGTAAGATTACGGATTTTGGGTGTTAATTGAGTGAGGAGTCTTTTACCCAGTCCACTTTTTCGGGAAAACCGTAGGCCTACAATAGAAAAGAGAAAAGATGATAATGATATAAACGAGGTATTTACAAGGCCACATTCGTCCGATAATAAACACGGGCGCCAAATGTGTTTGAAGAGGAAAACCACCTATTCTAAAATATTGAACCAATTCAGTCTCATTTTCGAGGTTTTGACTCGAAGGTCTTTGCTGGTTACTTAACGCTGTGTGTTGCTTTCGAGTAGTTTTACATGTCGTTGACGGCAAAGTCACGAGACTCCTTTATTATTATCGAAAGAAGAAGAAAATGTTACTTCACTGTATTAGCGACACACCGAGTTAAAGTGCGATATTATAGCACTCGTTTTGAAAAGGTTCATTTTCAAATATATATTTTTTGTTCAATTTTAGCTCTGTTGGTGATATGTACTCCACGATTATCGCGCCAGCAAACTTTTTGGGGAAACAGTGTTACAACAACAACGACGAAAATGCACACTCATTGCAGCACTGCCAGTAGCCTGATTTCCACGAGTCTATTTGAGTATGGAATAGCATCCTTGCCATCACAGGGGAGGACCTTGAAATCGGGGCTTCAATAACGCTTTGTTTCCAAAATTAGGCAATACGAATTGAAGGAAATCTCGCTATATTTCTCAACTAACGCACACCACACAATGCCACAACATTTTGGGGTCATATAAACTATATGTCCAGTTGGCATAAGATGGCTTCACGTATAATAAGTACAGATGTAGTGTTGTTTGTTTGAGTAGCGGTTTTAACGTAGGTCACATGACGACGTACCAGACCTATGAATGCTCGAAACCACTGCCAACAAATAAACAAAGACGGGACAAATAGCCTACAGAACGAAATACTTCCTGTTCACATTAGCTTTGAGAGCAACAGGGCAACATTGTGGCGCTTGCTGTACAGCATAATCCGCCTATTTTGGACTATATTGATGTTCGCCTTTAAATGGCTCGAATTGACCAAAACTATCAAACTCTATTTTAGAACATGTCTGCTGAAACAGAATTTAGCAGTAGAGGAAACTTTAATTTTCAGCATTTAGGCCTACTGAGCAAAGCACGTCATAGTCCGGCAGATAAATGTCACTTTCTGTCTTAACCTGGATTTTGCGTCCATACAAATGTTCTTTGCTGATTTTGCATCTACAGACCATACATTAT
>JAVFBX010046822.1:0-17421 GCA_034783855.1 Mopalia kennerleyi | reverse complement strand
TAGGATTATCTAGAACATAAGATGATTTATCGATTTTATTTGATCTACATTCCTGTGCCAGTGTGATTGCTTTTAGAAATATATACTCAGTAGTGTTGGGCCTGTCAACCAAAAGTCCCGGGTTCGAATCCCAGTGGAGGCAAGCACATTTTTGTTTATTCAAAACATTTTTTTTGAAAAGTTTGGCCAAAAAGATTGCAAGTTCTTTGAAGAGGAGTAGGTTAAATGTAAAAAAATAAATTTTTGATCATGGCATTGTGTTCAAAACACATTGATTTGTTTGTTTGATTGGGGTTTAACGTCGTACTCAATGGTATTTCACTTATATGATGACGGATTGTTCACTTCACACTGTTCCTTGCCCTATTATGGTGGAAAACCGGGAGGAAACCTCATAAAAACTACCCCCGCGATTGCCGGAGCCACATATATATCGTGACTCATTCATATACCGGAGGGTCGACAGACGCTCGATCCCGTGGACGGTACATCGAAGAAGGCGTTAGAAAGCGCACTCGCTAACCCCTACGCCACGACCAATCGCATCTTAGGACAGAGGAAAGCTACATAACAAGATGGACGTTGGTCTGTGCATTTCTTTTCATAGGGCTAATTCCTCCGTCTTAG
This sequence comes from Mopalia kennerleyi, assembly GCA_034783855.1. Taxonomy (NCBI): domain Eukaryota; kingdom Metazoa; phylum Mollusca; class Polyplacophora; order Chitonida; family Mopaliidae; genus Mopalia; species Mopalia kennerleyi. The sequence continues at coordinate 16,794 of JAVFBX010046822.1, read as the reverse complement.
CCCTGCATCCCACCTATCTCAACCCAATATGAAAGTTAGAAATTGATCCGCCGATTTCTCAAAACAATTAACATATACCTTTTTTTTTAGATAAAGTGAAAACAATGACTAGAATTTTACCTACCTGCGATATCTATTTTCTGACGGTTTTAAATCTTATTATTGTAAGGGAGCTAACTTAAACAGGTCAACTCGATCGAGAAACTGAAATAAAACTTTATTTAAACGTCAGGAAAGATAGAAGGAGTTAGATTCTTGTGACTTTTGTATTTTAAAAAAATCAGAGAAAAATCAGGTACGTTTTCAGGCCGGCGATAGCGGCAGATCAATTTCAAACCATCACCATGGGTCGAGGCTAAGACGGAGGAGTTAGCCCTATACATTGTGCTACTACGAGTGAAAAATACCAGTCGTCAACTAGATACTTATCGGGTAGCTCGGGTTTGTAACCGTAATTACGACCAATAGATACCCCACTCGTTGTGATAATGAGTGTCCCGAATGCAGAAAGAATCAACACAGACATCTTGAATCATTTGCTTAAATCATCATGTAATGTAGTACTAGTATTACAAAAATTTCCGTACAAAATTTATCTCAGATTTTAAACAAAAATCAAACATGTAATAAAATGAATAGCTAATGCCAAAGACATGACAAATGAATGCCTTTATATTCCTGACATGTAGAGGAACTCTCCGCAAGGGAGGAACGTTTAGTCACTCTTAAATCAATTCATCCTAGAGATTCTTCAAATTTGCAAAGATTGACAAAAATAATTTATAGCTGAATCTTGATTTTTTCAAGAATAAACAAGTTAAGGTTGACATTGTCTTAATTAAAAACTGTTCCAATTTAAAATTCTTATATTTTAAACTACTTTTCGAAATTCTGACCAATATACAAGAGAATGATGTCAATGAAACTGCTGATCAACAGAGCTAAATTGAAATTCTCCATGTGGATTGACATTCACGGAGTTATCCCCCCTTAGTTGACTTTCAAACAGTGATTATTACAAGAAACTATTTTGTGGAAGTTCTTATTACTGTAAATCAAATGAAATGTGGTTTGTAAATGATTATAACCTTTTTGGTAGTTGTGAAAATATTAAAGCATCCAAAAAAACAAATTTATGTTTTCTGAAAATCCTGATAACACAATTTGTAACTTAAAATGTGTTGCCTGCCCCTCAAACACAGTTTCCACGCCCTTAAAATAACAATCAAAGCTATAATTTTATGGATGAAATTTTACGTAGCCCTTGACAGGTTCTAGCATCCTCAACAGAGTAAATGAACATGTACAAAATTTGCGTAGGCCTACATAAATATGGAATAAAACAAATACATCACAATTATTCATATATAATAAACTTGGTATAACGATCTTAGAATGTTAAAAGTACACACATTTGAGAGATATTAACATCCTTTTGGGAATAGCAATTTCTTATTTAAGGTAGGTCGGCCCCTTCGAGGTCAAAATTTGTCTGGTTTTTTTTTATTTGTTAATACGAAAATTTCCATTATTAGCCTACATTTAGTGAAACGATTATACACAAATTTCAATAAGAAGTCCTTTAATTATAAGTTTGAAAATTGTGATTCGGTGTATTGTCAGTGTACAGCCGGATGGTTTCTGCCCGAATTCTAGCACTTCATTTTTTGTCGATGGGCAATTTTTCTACCCTGTTTTCTCAAAACTTTATATTTGGCGGTGAGAAATAATTTAATATTAGGCGTACTGATTTTATATTAGGCGTTCAGGGCCTTTTCATATTATACGTCAAACTTTTTATATTAGCCGGTGAGTTTATATTACACGTCATTTTTTATATTACACATCGAATTTATATTACACGTCGATTTTATATTAGCCGGTTGTACAGTTTGACTCGTATTTTACAGCGTACTCGTATTTCACTTATATGATGATGATTTTTCCTTTCACACGGCTTCCTGCTTAAATACGATTAGAAAACGTGGGGAGAAAATACCCCGCGATAGCCGGAAGCACACCGTGTGCATCATTGCTATACCTGATGGTGGACAGGCGGACTCCAACCCGTCGAAGGTACAACTAAGAAGCCGATTAGTTGGCGGACACGCTAACCTCTAAACCTCTAAACAGCGGGCCCTCAGTATCAGGTAAGCGTTATCCTCTGGCATAGTACACACCAAATTAATTAACAACCAGAACTTGTGTACCAGAGAAGTTTTCACCCGGAACGTGTTGTGTATCAGATGTTTGATGCACACACACAATTTATTGTTGAACCAAAGGAAAGAAACACAAAAAATAAACAGAAAATAAATATAACACATAATCTGTGAAAGGTAAATTCAAATATTTTAATAAAACTGTTGAATCTTTATTCGAATTCAGAACCTTGATCCAAGAGCTTTTTAATTGCATTCTACTTATTACTTTCTGTGAAAAATAATTATTTTGCTCTTTTGTATTGTATTAATGCCTAATTAAATAAAATAGCTATGTTCAAATGCAGGTGATTTTAACTGGTACAGTTTTATTTCATGTATACTACCCACTCGAGCTGTTTTTATTACTGGAATATGGTGGAAAGTCTAACATAAAAAACCTATACATGATGATCATTGCAAAAATCCAAGAGAACATTAAATGCATCTGTTCAATAATGATTCACATTGTCTGATCACATGTATATGATTGATTTGTTTTTAGAAAAAATGAAACAACGGCCTAAGGGAAATAAAAACATTTTAATATCGAATTTTTGCATTTTACGACAAACAAACAACATTTCGTGGCCTTGAACTAATATATTTAGAGAGCTTCAAAGAAACGGATTATCGTGGAAATGCTGTGAAGTCCTGGTGTATTCATGATAAGTCCGCGGTGGACTTTCGAAAGATGACGAAATCTGAAAGAAGTAAAGGATCTCTCTTTCGAATGTTTCTTTAATATCGAATGTTTTATTTTTTGTTTTAATAAATATTGTCATCCAGCTGAATGAAGCATGTTTGTAACAACACAAGTGTCGTGTCTTGGATAATACTATCTGTAACATCGTTTACTTGACTCTGCATTATGCCAGAGAGTGACTTGAAATTCCTTTCACGGCGTCCCAAAACCACAACTATACTCTCCACGTAATATGTGGCTGAGAGGCAAAGTAATCGGATTACCGTTAAATTATATTTAATCACAGGAGAGCGATGAAAATAAAGTCGGTGTCTTTACGTGATTGATGACCTGTCCAACTACAGTCAGTTACTCAAGACAGATAACAGAATTATTTTGTTGGCGTGACCTGTTCAAAATAACAGGATGTCAAGTTTCATATATAATCACAATACCTCTTGAATGTCTGTCACATATAGTTTTGATTGTCTTCATCTCCGTTTATCATATGTATTTTGGGAGAGACTAACATAAGATCGCTTCAGCATTGATCAATGTATTGCTGTATCAGAAATGACGCACTTGATCATACTCGCTTGATTCCAGATAAAAACTGTACTTAAAAAACCGTCCGATACGTCATCGTGGAAGATTTTTTTTAAAACGATGGAGCACTATGGTGAGAGTATGGATTAAGCCACCGAGACGTTGATGCTATTAATTTTGACACTTGCTTACATGCTATCCATGCTGTATTCGCATGTAAGGGTTCGTAGCAAGGTCGCTTCTTTCACCACATGATCTCGTTGGGAATAAATTGAATATATTAAGTTCCAAGTTTCTTTTATTTCACTTTGGCCACACACTGAGGCATAAGAAGTAAATATACAATTTAAGGTTTTACAATTGGTTCATTAAGAGTAACGTATTTCAATGTGTACAAAATACAAATACTCACAAAACATTAACTATATGCGTGTACAGAAATATTAATACTTAATGTTCAGCATATTAGATGCATGCGCATAAAACATACTAATAGTCAACAATCAGAATCATTGCATCAGTGTTTCAAAAAACATTAATTCTTAAAATTAAGATGTTAACTTAAAATTAAGAATTTGTTATCAGATTTTATAAAAATAAAATTAAGACATATCATGTAGGAAACGATTTGAGTTATGACAACGCGTGCATAACCTCTGATAATTTTTATATCCGTGTGCACAGAATCACCAACTCTCCAGATGCATAGTTATTGTATCAGTGCACACACGTACCAATACTGAATACCAATTATTATTCCATTGTCCACAAATGTCTACAATGTCCACAAATACCAGTACTCGAAATTTAGAGTTTTAATGGTCAAAGATGATAGTTTTGTACCAGTGTCTATAAACATACAATACTCAAATGTATAATTATTATGTCAGTGTGTACAAACATAGAATACTCAAATGGATAGGCGAAGGGCTTTAGGAATTTAAAATTTATAAATTGTTCCAGACATCACATATCTAGAGCTGAAAAATGACGATGTTCCATTCTCAAACATGCAGTATTTGTATAATGTTCCATTCTCAAACATGCAGTATTTGTATAATGTTCAAATTGTGAACAAAATGATCAGAAAACAAATTTACAGATTTAATGTTAATTTAAACTTGCTTATAATCGCCCGATCGCGGCGATCTGATAGCCAGCAAAGTCTCAGCGAAAGTAGTCGGCCGACTACACGTGGAGATTGACCCAGCGAGTATTTTTTTTACCTTAAAACAAGCAATGTTAGCCGCGTGATTTGTCCAATATGGCGAGATTAAAACGGAAATATATTTACTTATCAAAAGAAGATTGAGACGTAGACTCAGACGGGAGAACAGAAGTATTTGGAAAAAAATTTCGGCCAGAATTAATTCGTGGAAGTTGCCATTTTGTGTGTCATGCGAGAAGAATTCGAACTCGGATTGGTTTAACAGCATTGATTCTCGCGACTGTAGTCGCTTGCATGAACACACGGGCGATCACTCCGGGCGATCAGTCGCTGACGATAAAAAATCCGCCGATAATATCAAACATGTTTGATCCGAGCGTCTGGTCGGCCGACGGGCTTCGGCGATCATAATCGCTGCCGCTGGCCTGAACCCACGTGGCTATTTTTTCAGCGATTTAAACAATCACCCCGATCGGGGGATTATAATCGCTCGTGTGTCCCCTGCATTAGTAAGCTCACTCGCTTGTGCGAGGGACACACCCCGCGGCTAACGTTACTTTTTTTAAGGTAAAAAATACTCCGGATCGCTGGGTCAATCGCCAAGTGTGTGCGCTCAAGTCGGCCGACTACTTTCGCTGGCGATTTAGCTGGTGATCAAATCGCCGCGATCGGGCGATTATAATCGCCCGTGTGTCCCCAGCATAAGTACATGATGGCGAACACACCAATACAGCATGTCTGAACGGAAGTGTTTTTGGGGTCGTGGGAGGTGGGCTGTCTTCCCGTTATGCTTTGCGCGCTGTGATGTGTATTCGGGCTAGCATTTGCCATTACATCATTGTACTTATCATGTAGTGCGAAGCGGATAAGTAACAGCGCATGACTAAAACAGGAAGCGTTTACCCTAGTGCTGATATGGGGTGGTGTTGGTGGCTTCTTGTGATGCATTGCGCGCGACTATGAGAGACATCTACGTCATTTGGGCTAGCAGTTGCTAGTACATCATAAGAAAGGGTTGTTACTTATTATGTAGTGGTACGCGGATGGGTACCAGCGCACGACTGACTGAGAAAGGGGTTTACCCTAGGGCTGTCATGCGGTGGTGTGGGTGTCCACTCTCGCGGAGGACTCTCGCGACAATTGACGAGATGTGGCGCGATTTGACATGGAGTGCTATAGGATCACAACGACATGAGCAGTTACTTCCCCTTAATGAATAAGGAAGGGTTGACCCTAGGGCTGTCATCGAGTGGTGTGGGTATCATCTCTTGATAATTTGCGCGATTGAGCTATTGGATCAAGTGTTACCTTCGGAATACCCCATGCAGATCACCGACAACGAAGACCAGTAAACCTCAGCGACTTAGACAATACCGTGTGATTCAATCGGATACAAACCAGCCATTCATCTTTTTCCATGTCATGTCATCAATAAAAATTACAATTCAACATGGTATGCGTTGTTCTCGTGTTCTTTGTCATGGACAACATACCACCCGTATCAGAACGCCGCACGACGCCGCAGAACGCCACAGAACGCCGTCGTGGTGGCGTCCTGACGCAATGACGCCACAGTACGGCATCGATAGCATCGTGGCACATGCGACATGTGCCGTCGTCACCACATGTGCCATCAACGCCATTGACACACAGTACACGCCGCCGTACGGCACAGGCGCCACCACCACTGCCGGTGTCCGGTGTGGTGTGGTGTGGCCGTGATAGAAACGAGGACCCTCGTCCGAGAGGGACAGGCTGTCAAAGCAAAGCACCACGCGAAGATACTCACACCAGCCGTAGGATCAACCCTTCCTTATTCAGAAGCGGAGATAACTCCTCATGTCGTTGTTGTGATCCTATTGCACTCCATGTGAAATCTTGTCAACTCTCGCGAGTCCACCGCCGACAAAGCATAACCGGAAGACACCCACACCACCCCATGGGAGCACTAGGATCAACCCTTACTTATTCATAAGGAGAGGTAAATCCGCATGTCGTTGTTGTGACCCACAGCATCCCATGACAAATCTCGCCACATTACGTCAACTCTCACGAGAGTCCACCGCGCTCAAAGGAACACGCAGTCACCCACACCACCCCATGACAACCCTATGGTCAACCCTTCCCCAGTCAGTCGTGCGCTGATTCCCATCTGCTTCCCGCTATATGATAAATAACAACCTTTCCTTATGATGTAATAACAAATGCTAGCCCAAATGACCTAAATTTCCCCAACCATCCACACCCGCTTACCAGTACAGGATAAGTAACAACCCCTCCTTATGATGTAATAACATCACACGTCGGCGGTTGAACAAACGGCGTGCTTTTAGCTGAAGATCTCGGGTTGAATCCGTCGGGGTGTTCTCGTTGAGAGTCTCGTGGCGGGTCTCGCGGAGGGTCGCGCCCGACTGACACCAGGACAGGTCGACCGACCTTTTATACCCCATTTCGGTTTGATGGTTGATGATGTAGACCAGGTCGCGGGGTTTGCTCTCCTGGGAGACTTGCCGTCGTTGGGCTTGGGTGATGAGCTGTTGGACGGCTTCCGTCGCACCTCGTTTCATGGCTCGTTTGACAGTGAACTCCTTTTTCTGCACCGGGAGGTATTGAATATCTTGAAATTCACAGCTCACTTTGACTCCCGTCAACCGGATAGCCTGTGGGAGTTGAGTCGTGTAATGGGTGACCGTTTTGTTGGAAACACCCCATGGAACTGTTGCTGGGTAGGGTCACATAAACCATCTTGTCTTCACGAGCCGTGGGTGAACTCACGGAGGGTTCTCCCACGGGAGCTGAGGTATCGATCGGGCAGCTGAGGCCCTGAAGTGAGTCAAGGCAGGGGGCGCCACAACGCCATGACAATCTGCTGTGGAGCGATGATGGCTCCAAGACTGATCGGCTGAAGGTGGGATGCTCGGGGTTCCACCATGTTCTGTTGGGGATCCAATCTCTCGGGATATTCATCGCTTTGAACGCACGCCCAATACCGTGACGTCGATCTCGCAGGGCGTCGTTGACGAGAGCACCATCTGCGTCTCGGGCAGGACACGACAGTCGATGACCAAAGTCCCCATCTCGTTCCAGTCTGTGGTAGGATGCGTCTTGATGCGTTGTAACAAAGCGTGCGCCTTTTTACGAAGGCCAGGGAAACTGCTCAACACCTCGTCTTCGATGCGTGGACACTGTTTTTTGACAGTGTGGTTGTCGATGCAGACGTTAAGACTGCTGCCGGGCGTGCTGATCTTGAAGGTACGCTTCTCAGTTCTGCGAGGGCTGATGCAGGGTTTGATGAGGGTCTAGTAGAGGTTGTGGTTGGGCCCTACCTCGGAGAGGTGTTCCAGCATGATGAGTCGAGCGTGTTACCGTTCAGTGGGTCTATGGTGGTGCTTGAGGGTGGTGGTGTGGTGGAGGGTTGGAACCCGCGCCGTTGGTATTGGTAAGTCCAGAATCGCTGCAGAGTCTGATGGTACTGTTGAATTTTCTCCGTGCCCGACAGGCTCGATCGTCGAAATATCGCTTTCATCTCCTGATCGAGGCTGCGTAATGCCTCGACGGGTTGGTTTACAGGGTACTGCACTGGGTGTGGTGAGTGTTGTGTCTTTGTGGTGGCGGCGTGTTGCAACGCTTTCAATGACCGAGGTTCCACCAACGCGACCTTTTTCGCGGACGTCATCCTCTTGCGCGTAGAAGATGGTCGTGTGTGGTGTTAACGTTTCCCGGTCAACAGTGAACTCAAGAGACATGTGAAGGGTGCGGCTAGAGCACTGAGTAAAAATCCACCACGTTGGACGACGGCACGTTTCCGTTTGAGACTGACGGTTTTGTTAGCCAAGAGCCGGAGATGTGTTTTGTACGGTTGCAATCGGGCCTTCTGACGTTGTGTGAGAGGGACGTTCCCCTGTAACGAGTTCTTATCACTCACACAGACACGCCAAAACACCGTTGTCACTACCATGGGCACGGGCAACGTCATGTGGAGCTGTGGCCAAGACACTTAACGTCGGTAAATGTTTCTTCACGCGAACAGACATGTTGTCCATCCATTCACCATGTAGGTGTGTTGAACCCTGAACCGTGCGGACGTCTGCTGTTGGCTTTTATACCTTCCGCATGTAAACGACCTGGATGTCGCCTGGGACGATGTCTTTGCGTACACGGAGACGACCGGGAGTGGTTTGGTTCAAGTCAATCAGTGATTACCCGTAGGGCTCCCGTGTCGCGTCCTCAAAACTCGCACAAAAACCGTATGACCCGGGTACATATGTTTGGCGATGTGGTTGATTTGTCAGACATCCCTGGGGTTTTTAAACAGCACTAAATACTGCGCGTTTAAGCTGATCGTGCGGTGGTCTTTTCCCTTGTGAAACAAGTTTTGAACGAGGTACACGACACTCACGTTCCTATGATGACTTCCCTTGGTAAAGAGTGCAGTCACAAGCTCGTCAGCCTCGGCATTGAGATCTTCGGCGACCACGACCGTCTTGACACTGGAGTTAAACATCTGTCGATCGGGCAACCTTTCGTGAAAGTTCACCCAGGGCATCGATGCTAGTGGTGGTCGTCGTCGTGGGCTTCGGTCAATCGGGCTTGATCTAGCCTCGTCGATGGGGTGATGTCGGAGCTGTTGCTGTCAGTGCTGGAGGGGGTTGGGGTGTCGGTGGTGTCAGTGGTGACCTGGGTGTGAGGGCTGATAGTGACGATGTTAGTGACTGTCAGTGGCGGAGTGTCAGTGACGCTGCTAATGACGTTGTCAGTAACGATACCAGTGATAATACTAGTGGTTGTGGTGACCGTGTTCGAGGTGACGGTGACCGTGCTGTTGAACCCTAGAGGTTGAGGTGGTGGAGCGCAGTGAGGTTGAAGCGCTTGCTGAGATCGATCCGCATAGACACGTTCGACGGGCTTCGTTCTATTGTACCTAGCAGTAAGCCAGACGACATCCAGACTGAGAGCACCCGCCCACAGCCCTAATGAGGGTAGAGCAATACACACCACACCGACACGTTGTTTGGCAATGGGGTTCTTAGTCCACCAGGGTTGTCGGTCTCTCCATCAACTGTCGTGCAGGGGTGGGGAGTTTAAATAGTTGCAGGAATTCAAGAAATGAAACTCGCAGGCCAGCGCAGCCCTATGGACGGTCTTACCCCGACGTTTTCCGTCTTTAGTATATCTTCCACATGATAGTTATCGTGGGGTGTGGTGATGACGTGTCAGCCTCGTGGAACGTACCAGCCAACACCTCGCCGTTCAAGTCTTCTATAATGTATACACGACCGGGCGTCGATGGTGGCGTTGTCACAGTTTGATGCAAAAGAGTTCTGTACTCCAATTTGGTAATAGGCCTTTCAAACAAGCCTTTGACTTTACTGATACGGACTTAGTCCCCCAGTTGAAACCGAGCTCGGTTCAGGGGTGTCGTGCTCAGTCCATACCAACGCTGGTGGACGACATCTTGATGTTCGACCTTGACCTGGGTCGATGCTCGCCCAATACTGCGGTGATGAGCCTTGTTGTACCCCGACACGCCGATGGTCGTGCACTTATATGACGATGGATTGTCCACTTCACACTGTTCCTTGCCTTATTACGATGGAAAACCGCGAGGAAACCTCATAAAAACAACCCGTGCGGTTGCCGGAGCCACATCGTGTGACTCTCTCATATACCTGATGGTCGACAGACGGACTAGATCCCGAAAACGGTAAATTGAAGTAGGGTTAGGAAGCGCAGACGTTACCAATAAGCTACGTCCGCGTGCCCGCAGTACATCGGAAGACTCCCGAGTGAGTTGAGGTTTAGCGTTGCATTGCATCAATGGACAGAAATGGACAATCAAGGGAGAGAAAGCTGTGTCACACACATGGTGATATGATACAAATATATCCTGGGTATAGACCCCTTTTACACTGTATTGTAGCCCTGTTTTGTTCGACCTAAAAAAAAAAGGATCCATTCATCTGTATTCTGTCAGCCTAAAAAAAATCCAACCCTCTGTATGGTGTCAGATAAATGCGGCATATCTGACGGTGAAAGTTCGTTTCCTGCATGGTTTTGTAATGCCTGAAATGAGCATTCTGTCTTGATATTTCGGAAAATGTTATATATATATTTGCAGCTTCGATAGTTAATAAACAAACTTGATATTCCATACATTCATGAACGCAGAGAACAAAGTAATTAACACAAACTAAAGATCCAGGTTGACCTCGTCAGGTTTCTAGTGGTGTATTTCCCAATGTGTACAGACAGTTTATAGCATGTTACAGATGTACACCCCAGTCTCTTGTACTGGATAAACCGAGCTAGCTGTTCAAGATATAAACTGGTTTAAGCCAAACCCAACACAGTATAACAGTATACCATTGGTTGGGAAATGTACCATTATCAAAAAGTATAACATTTTGCTTGCTCTTGTCCTAACAAATGACAGTTTTAGATGAAGTGATAAAACTATATTACCAACAGTTTTTAAAAACTCGGACAGATAATTTCAATTTACTAGGCAGATGTTTGCAGAGAAAAATGAATAAATTAACTTTGAAAGTATTCGTAGTAAAATTCTTTGGATATGAACCAGGTATGAACCTTTAGCAAGAGCCTTGTGAGACCATTGTACAGTTAGTAATGCTGACTATACTCTCTAAATTTAACGATGAAATTCACTTTAAAATGATGCATATATTAGCATTACCAAGAAAATGGTTAAAATGTCATATATTAGATATTAACAAAATCAAGAAAGTTATTACAATTAGATGTGGCATTTGTAGAATCTTTTAACACAAACCGAAAAGTACGTAAAAAGTTTAAAGTCACATACTGAGAAAGCAGTTATCATTGCTTGGACTTAACATTGTCCTGGCGTAAAAGAATACCTCAATCAATAAAAATTAAATGAGAATTCATAACAATATTTTTTTTTTAAATATAACAATGAAAACGGAATAAAAATTTAGAAACCTTTTTATAGACCTAATTAGCTAGATTGTTGACTTAGTCTTTCTTTAAAAAAACTGTATTCACGTATTAAAAGTCAAATTAAATTTATTGAAATATAGTGATTCTGCCTTTTCTTCCAATTATATACTTTTCTTTTTTACGCAGTGAATTGAGCAAGAAAGGAACCTGTTTTTTTGTTCTAAAAACATACTTCAGGTTTCTGTGGTAAACATTCGGGTAAAATTCTCAAAATAAGGCCTGAATATAAACTTAAATTAACACAATGTACACAGCAGTGAAGGCTGTCATGAAGAAACTAATCAAATTTGTTCTGGTTTTCAACATAGATAATTACCTCTCACCATCACTAAATTATACAAGATGTGCGGTGCTTGCAGCTTTGGTTATGTGCCAGCCTCATATCATGCAATCATAATTGTAATTCACATGCGTCAGTCTTAAATAGAGGATCAGATCATTTTCTCTTTCATTGAGACTGTAACTCTACAGATCATTCTGCCATTCAAGAGAGACTTTAATGTATTCAATGTGACTCTAGTTTAGATACAGTTGATCTTAGCAAGGTACCAGGCCTGTGTTGTACCAAAACTTTCCACATTTGAGTTTGTCACTGCTTTGCTGATTTTTTAAACATTAATGGACAGTCATGTCTTCATGACAGTGGTACATTACGTTATAATACCAACTCATTTTGATTTTTGGATTTAAAATGCAGTTTTAGACAACCTCTTTGAACAATTTGATAAACCTATAAATCGGTCATCATTAAATGAATTAATCTTGGAATGACGCTGTTCGGTTCATTCTCTTCACCGGCCCATCGGACAACGGACTGCTTTTTTGAAGTTTGAAATGACTGAATGATCAGTTGGGATGGGATGGGCCATTTATAGATCCCAAACTGATCGTTCTTATTAACTTTATTCTAATTAATTCTGTGTTATATTAAGTTCAATAATTCTCTCGCACGCTCATTGTTTTCCTGGAAACACTTGTTACAGTATTTCAGAGATGATAATAGCCAGTCATCAAATAGCTCCTAGTTTTCTCATTCAGAAAGTTATAAGCCTAATTTAGTATTATTCTCATCTCTGTAACACACCGTCGCCTACAAACTTGACAAGTATTCAGCTTTCAGATCTGTGATTTTAGCTAAAAAAAGAAAACAAATGTTTGAAACACTGTTAGACCAAAGCTACATTTAGTTTCATCAAATGAGTTCTTCTGCGATTTAAATAGGTATATATTGTTGAGACAAAGCTGCACAAATACAAAGGCGTATACAATTGGAGCCCTATATTTAGTTTACCACATTTTTATGGAAGCAGAAATTGAACGGTCAACGAGGCAAGATAAATTGGAGAATTGTCTCTGAGCAAATGCCACAATATTGAATTGTCACATATTTCTTAGAGACAATGAATCTCTCTGTTCCTGTTGATATTACTACAAGGTTTTACTAAGATAAATCTTGCTTCTAGTTATGGTAAGCATCTTAAAGACATTATACTTGTTTTGTGGTAATCACACACATAGTACCATGTTGGAGACAAGGCTCATGAATCATGATATGGATTTTATCTCAACAAACAAGTTTAAGGGGACAGCATGCATGTGCCTACAATGTTGGATTGATTTAGACAGATCAATATAAAGCTAGCTATGGTTTGTTATCTGATTAAAAAGAGATACTTTTCCATCAGATAGGTTAACATTATACATATGAGGATAACTCCAGCTGAGATGATGAATGTTTTGCAGAAAACAAAACCCATAAAAATAGTGACTCAAGAATTTCGGCAATCTGAGACTAATGGAACAGAATATAAAATAAGGAAGCATGAAGTTGGGACTGATCATCACATGGTATAGGCTGTATAAGGTGGGCCATTGGTCCAGGTTTAACATTAGTCCTAGAACATGTGAGCGATGCCAAGGAGAAAGGAGGTGTTGTAAAGCCAATCCTGGGAAATAACACCAACACGAGATGACGGATCTGAGACGATGGAACCCAGACAGAATGACTAAAGCTCCCTCCACACTATCTTCACAAAGTCAGGGAGCCAGCTGCACTAGGTATCTACATCATCTTTATATTGCATGATTCAATGTACACAGACAGTTTATTCTAATAGACATACAAACCATTTACAATAATAGGCTATTTACAACATGTTTTTTGGGAGTCTGATCACATATGGTTATCCACAGAGCACAGAGTTATCTGTTCACTGTCACTAAGGTGAATGTCCAAAACTCTTCACACATAGCCACTTTTAGCTACTTTGCTTTCTTGAGTGTTGATGCTTATACGTTTTAGGAGGCAATTCTGGAATACAATGGGATTGAACAGTCTTTGGTGGCAACTCCGGGATTGCACAATTTTCACCGTTTAACATTGGGGCCATGGGAGTGTCGCGTTCAGAGTTTCTCCGCGGGAGTGTAGCACTGTATAAAGTGGGAATCTGTCTCAGTGGTACAGAAACACTGTGTGCCCGGGGAAGAGTCCCAGGGATAGAGTCTTTACGAGGGGGCACTGGGGGAGGCATGTCCACATGATCACGAGGGGGAATACGAGGAGAACTTGAGCTCTCAGGAAGTGAGGCCTCTTTTTGACGTCTGGGTCGTGGGGGTGCAGTCGGCTGTCCCACCTGTGGAATTCTTGGTGGTGGTTTCAGAGGTTCCAATGGCGGGTCCAAATTTGACCAATGGTGCACCTCAGTGCCTTCTGGAGATAATGTGGAATCCAACAGGTGTGTCTGTGATGCCGTTGGACCTTAAATGGAGCAACAATTTCAAGATAATTTGTTATGTTTTGGGTTCTTAAAATCACCTTAAAGACTATCTTAATGTTTGACAGTTTTGCACTGACTGCTGTAAGAGATATAGGTTTTACAATGACCCTAACATAGACCCCAAAACTAAGAAATGCTCAGGGGAATTTTACTTATAGGACCGTATGCCAGCTTAATTGGTGAAGGCAATCACCCTCAAAACCACAAACAAATACAACACAAGGCAAAAAAAAAAAAAATGCAATAAAAAAAACCATCACAAACAGATTGGCTTCCTGTTGCCCCTAAGCAGCAAGAGAAACAGGGCAAATTGAAGATAATGTTTTTAAAAATGTTATTCTCTATACACATTTTTTACCTGGAGAAAGAATTGCATTACTAAAAACACTGGAGCTGGATTCCGTAGGTGTGAGAGGTGTGGTGGGCGTGGCATCTCGACTAGAGGAAGGGTCAGAATCTTCCTCACTTATTCGCTGATAATTGAATGACTTTGACTCGGACACCTGGTGATGATGGTCTCTGGCAGTTTTGTGTCGAATTGGTGAAGGTCTGATCCCTGGAGACTCCAGACTGTAATCTCTGGTTCGAGGCTAATTAAAAAATTAACAGCTTGTCTTAGTGGCATAATGAAATCCATATAATAACAAAATAAATAATTTTCTTTATGCTAAAGTTCATATTAAAAATTATTTGGAGTCACCAATAAAATATTTTGAAGCTTTAGAATAGTGACAGCTTTTTACATTTTTTCACTTTATTGAAAAGCTTGGATACCTATAGTTGGGAACGGACTCATGCTAGTGATTATAATTTATTCGGATCAATAATCTTTTATAAAATTTAAGAGGCATCTTCCATATTTTAAGCTACTGTAAATACTCACATATTTAGGGGGTTGTTTCACTCCTCTTGGCTCAATGTCCAAAGACTTCGTATAGAGATAGTCATTAAACTCCTTCTCAGGCATTTGCTCCATTGGGTTTAAACTCTCTAGGTAGGCCTGTAAAGCATATACTACGTATGAACAAATGTTATAATTTTAGGGTGTTTTTAAGGTCAAAAGAGGACTATACAGAAAATGATTGAGATTAATTTTATGTTTTGCTGATATTTGATAGTATTATTTTTGTTTGCTTTATGAAATAATTATACAACACACAAACAATTGTGACGGGAATCAAAACTACAAGCAGGTTTCTGTCTTCCCACTTACCACAAAGACTAAATGGTAAAACAAGATGAAGTAGCTAGATGTTATACAATTAAAGTTAGTTAGAAGGTTATAAAGTTGCTGAATTCAAGAGCCTAGGACTTCTGAAATATTAACAGTATAATGTTTTTCATGAATGAACAAGAAAATAAAACAACAGAAGTAAAAACAACTGGTTGATCCATCCTGCAGTGATATTTGTAACAAGAGTTTTACACAAGGCTGCATAATATTTTGATGCTCTTTTAGAACTTTTTAACTATTTAAGTAAGTCACAGTGGTCTAATTTTCCTAAACGTAAATTGTCTTCATAATAGTATCCTACAGATCAGCTCCACTATTTTGGCGACTAGAAAAATGTTTTGGTACCGGGTAGTACATTATGACACCAAACATGTTGAGAGAGATGGTTAATGTTTACCCTTATTTCAGGCTCCAATTTAAGACAGTAGGGTTGGTTCTGATATTGTTGAATTTCTCCAGTAATTTCTGCCACTTTCCTTCGCTTGCTGAAGTTGATGAGACCGTCTGGACGATTCGGGAGAAAATCTGGATTTCCTTCTTCTGTTTTCAAAATATTTGTTAAATACATCCCTGCAAAGAAATGAATGAATCGTTGATTTGCTGATCTGTTTAAAATGGTATGGATCAAAATTTACAAATTTGTATCACCATCACAGGATTTGTGTAAAACATTGACAGAGGTGAAGTGTTCATTAACTTATATATATATATATATATATGAACATTCTTGAGTGTTTTTATGGAATTCAATTTGTTGGTGCAATGGATGAACTGCAGCTTACCAAGGAATGGAACACAGGGAGGGTTAATTGATCTCAGTTTCTCCTTATACTTCTTAAAGTGGTCAGAATTTAACTCCTTAGCCTCATCAAAAGCCTTCATCAATTTATTTGGGACTTTCTGTAAAAAAGAGAATGGAGTGTTTTTAAATGGTGCCAATAATCTTGGTCTATTTTCCTGAACTGAGACTCAGAGTGTGCTTAACAATTTACCGATTGGTGTTTGGTCTTTTATGATTTTGAAAGCTGTGGCAACACAATGCAAAATTTTCTTTCTACACATGCATTCATATGTTAGGAAAATCATAAATCATGTGAAACCAAGTAACATTCAACTGTAAAGTCTAAGGGTTTGTTTGTTTGTTTGTTTGATTGGTGTTTAACGTCGTACTCAAGGGTATTTCACTTATATGACGACGGAGA
>JAVFBX010046712.1:0-17424 GCA_034783855.1 Mopalia kennerleyi | reverse complement strand
CCCTCCATGAAGAATGAAGATGAAGAAAGTTATCGTGTTCACAACAGTTGCACATACAGCTATGAATGCTAATGAATGATATTATTTTACGGAATTTGGAGAAATGTTATCCCATCGGTTGTTGGAACAGGAAGAAGCTACATGTACATTTCTAAGTCCTCTCCCCCCTTCCCCCTCCATTTATTATAGTAGCAAAATAACTGGGGAAAAGGACAACTCCTCTTTCCTAACAATGCTATGAAGTCAGGGACTCTTTGTGATGGCTTGTTGCATAATAACTCTCGTTTGTAAAATCCGCTTTGGCAGTGACCAAAATTGCTGAGGATAATCTCCTGAGATCTAGCATCTCAGGGCTTTCAAGGCCTATACGAACACTGGCCTAACTCGTCACAGGGAAGCTAAATTAGCATATTGTTGATCTGCATGTACATGTAGTGATACTAATACCCATAATGGAAGTATCGAAAAGTTGGCAAGGGAGGTAATTTAATTATTGCAAGGCGATCCTCTAGCATCAAAACATGTTAATGATGTCATAAAACTAAACTGTCACAGAAAAGGCCACAAATGTAGACTGTTTTGACATCATAGGCCCTCCTGCAGCAAGGGCTTAGACAGACACCTGTCAAACCCGTCCAAGTTGACACTCTGAAGTGAACAAGTGCCTCATTTGGACACCCTGTTTTAAGAAACTTTAACATGCAGGAGATACTGTAGGAAAACTATTTTTTTCAAAATTTGAAACCCAGTTATTTGAAAAGTGAAGCAATATTACCATTTTGGACACCCTACTTTGGATTTCTGGCTAAGCCCCTGAGTCCTGCAGTGCCCACTTTTTGACATTACGAGATTCCCAAGGTGTTTGATGTTTTGGTTAATCTTAAAATCTGGTGCTGGCATATGTATTAGTTTACTGATGAAGGGAAGACATACATGTATATCTACATGCCTTCACTATAGGTTAATCCCTTGACCATCTTACCAAGAGACCCCTTGACTCGTCATTAAACGGGCAAATTTACAAAAATGGTTAAAATGAGAGGTAGAATTTCAGGATTTCTGGGAAAGATAGGAAGATAGGACAAGACAAAATTTCTCAGAATAAGGATTTCTGACATGCTAATTTCCTACCCTACATGTACATGTAGCTACATGTATAAAGACACTGCCCTGGGCCTATAGTTTGAAGAGCAAATGTTCAGTCTACAAAGAATGTCCAAGATCGATACATAGATTTTCATCAACTTGTCCAACATAATATTTTTCAAAAACAGTTTACAAATAGGAAAATAAATAAGCCAGGCAAAGGTATACTTACAGGGTATGTAGACTATTCAGATGTCTTAAAGCCTCTCGTGGAATGTCTTTTATTCGGTTAAATCTTAAATCTCTGGAAAAAACCAAAACAATAAGGCATCATGAATGGATGAGCATAGAAGTGAGGACATAAAATTATGGTACTTATATTCACATTGTAGTTCACGGTCAGAAGAAACAAAAAAAGAAATCTGAAAAAATAAAGAACAAGGTCACAAAATTTGTGAGGCCCCATTACACTCGTTGAAATAATGGTGTTTTAGGGGTCAAATGCTACCAACCTTTTTGAAAAAAACTTATCCATGCTACAACACTGTTTAGTGGCCAAATTTGAGAGAGTTGCTCCAAGGTTTTACAAGAACATTTCGACTCTTTCATTATGAGTTTTGTATATCCAACAAGTATAAAAGGTACAGTAGTGTATACTCCAATTCAGATACCAATTCTGACAAAATGTCTCTCTCCGTGTCTGTTGTAATTTGTTTGTTTGATGCAGGTTTTACACCATACCATTTGTTGTCTGATGATTCACAATTAGGCATACACGGAACATGTACCATTTGTTTGATTGATTGCAGTTGAACGTTGCACTCAAGGGCATTTTATTTTAGATACATGTACATGAATAAGATGAAGGATTGGCCACTACTCATTCTGCCTTTAATAAATACATGTACAGTGGTAAACCATGAGGAAACCGTCACACATGTGAAAACTACCCATACTCATACGTGAAGTCAACTAGGGCACCTAAACCTGTGAGTGCAGTTGATTTAAGGAGAATTGTAGTCTCTCACACTAATGATTACACCACTGCCCAGTGCCCCACCAGGTCAATGGATATAATATGTGATGTACATGTACATGTAGCACAGGCTTTACTAGGCAGACAACAATCCACCTGTCGAGATGGACACCCTGAAGTGAACAATTGCCTCATTTGGACACCCTGTTTTAAGAAACTTTAACATGCAGCAGATAGGCAAATAGAGACAATTATTTGAGAAGTGAAGCAAAATGACTATTTTGGACACCATACTTTTGATTTCTGGCTAAGCCCCTGACATGTAGGAAGACAAAGTGAGCAAATATACTATGAAGACACACAATTAGGCCTAAAAAACTGACTTCATGCTGTTCTGTAAGCGCAGGAAGCTTTAACGTACATGGTTGGAGGGAGTCCCCTATTGCCCAGTTGTTCTCAAAAATTATTGGCAACAGGTAACTTCTTCCAACCCTTTATGCCAAGACGTTTTGATAATAAACAGTAATATAGATTCAAAATAAAATGTTCTTGTTTCTATATCATACTAGACGTTCTAGTAAGAACTATTCATGTATATTCTCTATTGTTGTATGCAATATTGCAAGTTATAAAATCCTAATGGTCATAACCTTCTCTCGAGATGTCTATAGGTTACCCATAACAATACTCGAGAGTAAGGTTTATTAAGAAACTTGTCTCTGGAAGTTATCTAGAACATGAGATGATTTATCGATTTTAATTGATCTACATCCCTGTGCCAGTGTGATTGCTTTTAGAAATATAGGTAAACAATTAACCACAAATGACCATACCAGCATCTTTGTAGCTTTATCTAAAATTAATGCTGGCCTTTGAACCATTACAATACGTGAATATATAAATAGACGACGTCATTTCCACAAGAACAAACATGCCCGTCATAAACTCAGTATCTTGGGAAACAACAAACAAGAAATCCATGAGATTTATAGATTCATTACTAAGTTTAATCAATGTTGAATGGAAGGCCATGTTTAACTAATTGACCAAAATTGATTTTAACGACAAGGAAACATGTTTATTTCTTCCGCGTATTTGCTTTTACTGGAAGTGCTTTGTGTGACAAAGCGATAGTATCGATTGTTAAAGTCCTTACAAATAGTAAATTGAGCTAAACACAGTGATCGATGCCAGAATATAGACACTTTAGAAAAGAAACATACAAACGTTTTATGCAGAATAGAGACACATTAATTGAAATATCCGTACAGTTAACATTAGGCAGCTCATTTCTTGTGAACAGAACAAGATTGTTTATTTGTTTGATTGGGGTTTAACGTCGTACTCAAGGGTATTTCACTTATATGGCGGCAGATTGTCCACTTCACACTGTTGCCAAATTACGGTGGAAAACCAGGTGGAAACCTCGTTAAAACCACTGCCGCGATTGCCGAAGCCACATCGTGTGACTCACTCATATATACACCTACGGGTCGACAGACGGACTCGATCCTGTGAACGGCACATCGAAGTAGACTTTAGTTAGCACACACGCTAACCACTAAGCCACGGCCGCGGGCCATTGCGCTTGGATGGCCAAACTTGTGTATCATGCAAACGGACACACTGGTGAACGACCGTGTTTTCCAACAATGACGTCAATCCCACCTGTTAAATTAACTAATTAACGGTTATGCTTACTCGAACGCAAGTGCAATACAGATGTTTATCTTTGAAAATATGCAATAAGAATAACGAGTTTAGGTGAAAAAAACAGTTGTCTTTCCCTTTAAGTTATCATGGTCCCAACTCTTATGCGTGAATATTGGAAAAGTGCAACAGCAGCCATCGAGGTTTGAGGCATTTGGTTGAAATGCAATTCCGTCTATTGTCTTAATAGGAAAGTTGTCGTAAATGCGAAAATGTGTTACGAGTTAAGAGTTATTGTGGTCACAATGTGTACCGGATGCTTATTGAAAACTTACACCATGGGTTGGTGTATGTTTGCGGAATTTGTTGAAATCCAATCCCATCCATCGTCTAAATGGAAGTAAGGTGTAATCTAAGATTGAAGTTAATCCGTGAATTTACTATCATAAATCACACTGATATGAATAGTGTAAAATGACACAATAAGAGTCACGTTAAAGGACACTGGTGAAATTCAAAAGTTTTTGTGCCTTATCAAGAGTAAGTTGCATACCAAGTATGAAGTTTGTTTTCAAGGTAGCGTGTTTACAGACGTTTGTGAAGGACGGACGGACGGACGGCCGGACGGACAGAGGTACGGCTTGACGGAAGGACAGTCAAAAGCATTTCTAAGACCAACTACAATAGTAGCGGAGGGACAAAAAAAGATAATATTATTGATCTTTATCTTTGTAGTGCTCTAAACCCAATTTGTTGTTCTAACAGATTAAGATTTTGTGTGTTAAACACACATTCTGGCGACAGGAAGTCGGGGTTTAAAGGGTTATGGTTGGTAGGCCCCTTCGAAGTCAAAATTTGTCTATTTTTTTTATTTGCTAATACGAAAATTCACATTATTAGCCTGCATTTAGTGAAACAATTATACAACAATTCCCATCAGAAGTTCTTTAATTTTAAGTTTGAAAATTGTGATTCAGTGCATTGTCAGTGTACAGTTGGATGGTTTCTGCCCGAATTCTAGCATTTCATTTTTTGTCGATAGGCAATTTTTCAACGCTGTTTAATTGATGAAAACCAGAGTTACGATCAGTCGCGGGTCTCCTTTTAGTATTATGCAAACTCCATGCAGTTAAACTTAAAACTGCTGAAATAGCAAAATAACTAACTATAACAAAGAAAAAGGAGGTCTTATTAGGTATTTTCTGCAAGGAAGATATATTCGTATATTCATTCTTATAAAACCTGTAACTGTTCTACTTGATGGCAGGAAATTCTCAAATTGAGTCGAATTAAATTACAAACAAATTGTTAGATTGATTAGTTGATGTTTGGCTCCGGCTTCAGATCATCACACATGTATAGAGTATCCATACAGTGAATAGCCACACAACCTTACAACCACCACATCCATGTCGTCACTCTATTGAAACAGTTATGTCCTCCAGTGCTTAGTAATATAAAGACAACAGGTGTATGTAGATACCCAAAAGATATCCATAGATATCTATTGGATATCCAATTGGTATCCAAACAAAGATACGTATTAGTGGTTATCGTCACTTATTAGTGGGTATCGTCCCTTTTTAGTGGGTATCGTCCCTTATTAGTGGTTATCGTCACTTATAAGTGGTTATCGTCACTTATTAGTAGTTATCGTCATTTATTATTGGTTAGCGCCACCTATTAGTAGTTATCGTCACTTATTATTGGTTATCTACACTTATTAGTGGTTATCGTCACCTATTAGTGGTTATCGTCACTTATTATTGGTTATCGTCACATAGTAGTTATTATCGTCACCTATTAATGGTTACCTTCGCTTATTATTGGTATTCGTCACTTATTAGTAGTTATCAACACTTATTAATGGTTTTCGTCACTTATTAGCGGTTATCGTAACCTATTCCTGTTTATCTTCGTTTATGTTTAATTTTCCTCATCTACAGTATTAGTGGTTATTGTAACTTATAAGTCAGTATCGTCACGTATAAGTGGCTATCGTCAATTGTAAGTGGCTATCATCATCTATGAGTGGTTTTCGTCACTTATTGGTGGTGGTTACCGTCACTTATTATTACTTATCGTCATTTATTGGTGGTTATCCTCTTCTATGAGTGGTTTTCGTCAATTATTTGTGGTTATCGTCAGTTGCTGTTGGTCATCGTCAATAATTAAAGATTGTTGTCGCTTTGTTGTTGTTATTATTTAATAATTATGATCTTAAGTCATTGTTTGTTGTCGTCAGCTGTTGATGCTATCGTCAGTTCTTGGTGGGTGTCGTCAGTATTTGCTATTGTCAGCCTTCACCTGTCATCGAATGGGACAAATAAATAAAACGAACAAAAGCATTGGTTAACTGATTGGTTGGTTGACTAGTGTATAACGCTGAGCGTGAGAGTCTTTCAATTATATCACCTAACGTTTCTTCTCTGCTTCTTTGTTCTGGTTTTTTTTGTCGTCATGCAATTTTTGTTGGATCTCTTGGGGAGTTATATCAATCACCAAATAATGAATGCAAAACCGCGAACATACGACTTGGAAAGCCCTGTGGCTACTTCGATAGAGCCCTGGTCAGCTGATCCTAATTCAGGGAGGAAGGATGAAAGGAAAGATAAAAGAAAATATGAAAGGAAGGATGAAAAGAAGGATGAAAGGAAAGATGAAAGGGAGCAAGCGGCCGTAGAACTATAAGAATTTCTACATCGATATAAGAGAGTATTTTTTACGATTAAATCATTGCAATCGGCGATAGGCTAGCAAATAGGTACTTCAGGAATGTCTGTTTTACTGTAAAAAGACACATCTTTATTTCATTCGGTGGAGGCTGCTTATACCACTTAAAGATTACGGATTTGATCCCTCTGGACGGATACACATCTCAATTTTTCTACATGATACAGGCAGCCCTGTTAAAACAATTGTTGATCATACACCGAAGGACTATGATGAGATTCAAACCATTTGAAATTTGTTTTTATCAAAGCAGTTTTGCTGTGTCATTCAAATTATTCTACTAGTAATTTAGACGCGAATATGTCTGGTTGTCGTAGAGTCAATGCTGGGCCTTGTAAGTAATCGCACAGCCCAAGGTCAAACCAGTTCTTATCAGCTATTTTGTTTTGTACAAAATGTCAAAGTACCTGAAAAATGAGCCACTTATGTGTTTATTGTCTAGACTGCTGTCAAATGATACAGTACCCTAGAGAAAGTGATGGAAATAACGGTATCCCACAGGTTGTAGTCATAGCAACATTGTGTGTTCTCGCTCTATACTGGTTTTCCTGGGGATTGTAGTTATACTAAACATTATTTTTTCTTATTTTAGATTTTTGTCCTCTTCGGAGTTTTTATCCGTTTAATAAAAAGTTAAACATGGGGTTCTAGTGGCAAATGGAAGCTGCCCAGAAAGGTTTATGTCTTCTTAAGTGGATCTGTCTGATTGAACTCATTAATAAAAAAACATGGCGATCATCAGCTGTGTAATCCATGTTTAACTGCCTATTTTGGGACACATCAGATTTGGCAGATTATTGGGTCCTGGACAAGAAATATGCATTAATGAGGTATTGCTAACTTGCTTACCCATAATTTTCGACAACCTACATTTCATAGCTTCATTCTCAGAACAATCGCTGCCAAAGAAACAACAAACATCATAATAGATACTCAGCCCTATAAACAACGAGCGTCTCTTGTAAAACGCAATCGAGTAAAGAACAACCGTCATCCACCATAAAAAGATACCCATTTAAAAACAAACACAAAGACCCAAAGAAATCCGATAAATAACAACCAATCGCATATAAACATAGTCCTATATTTTCAACCAATCAACACGCTGAACAATCTTCGGCGAAATGTGCTTACCGTTTTTACTTGATTTTTTGTATTCATGACATGCGCATGAGCTAGTATGTGTGACAGCTCTTAAATTATTAATAGCTAGAAACAAATAAAATGTTTGTTTTTTGTGTAAATCTTGTAAATTATCATTACAAGTTAAACCTAACTGGACACGAAAGTTATAAGGCTCCGTGAATTATTAAAGATGTTATGGCAACAAGTGCACTAGCCATACATATTGTATGCTTTTTCATTCTCCTGACAATTTGGATTGATTTCTGCTTAAAAATGTGCATGGATTCAATGATATTATTATTACACTGAAATGTAAATTAAAAAATGGCTTTAACTTTTATTAGAATTACGGAATTTTTTTTAATGTAATTTCGAGAGGAGAATCTCAAGGGATAGATTTGCCAAGTTATCAAGGGCGTTATTTCGGCTTTACAATGATGATGTTGGAAAATAAACAAAAGCATATCCACAAGCCATCTTTCCGGTGATTTGTCCATTTTCCCGGGTCTCCTAGAAATCGAGTGAGCGATAGATCAGGCACACTAAGCAGAAATTTCAACGAAATCTTATTATCGTTCACAATGAGCGTGTGATTCCTGATTTTGACCACCAATGGACATATAAGCAGAAACAAAAACCAACGCATGCTTACAGTACCTTGACCTTCACACATGTACCTACAAGTCAACAACTAGGCAAGAGGAAGTTACAACTCCTGGGAAATCTTGGGTCTAAAATGACCTCGAATAAAATATAAATTATTCACAAACATCGACTACTGGCGAGTAAGAAAGCATACATTCACTGAAGCAAAATCATATCAATTGTGTGACATTTTAAAATAAAATGTATTTCAGAAGTGTGTTTTTAGAGAAACTGTTCCGGGAAAGTACGTGTACTGAAAACGGAATTAAAAGCATTTAACTTCGATTATAGAAGTGCAGAA
This sequence comes from Mopalia kennerleyi, assembly GCA_034783855.1. Taxonomy (NCBI): domain Eukaryota; kingdom Metazoa; phylum Mollusca; class Polyplacophora; order Chitonida; family Mopaliidae; genus Mopalia; species Mopalia kennerleyi. The sequence goes on along the minus strand of JAVFBX010046712.1, from coordinate 8,908 downwards.
CAAAACATTCAGATAAATAACCTGACCGTATGGTTCTGTTGGATGGATGGGTGGATCGAACAAGGAACGAACGAACGAACGAATGAATGCATGAACGGGATCGGACGGACAGATCCATTAATCAATCAATCAATCAATCAAAGTCAATGAATGAAAGATCGGGGTCTGGCGGACGGGACGATTGATCTATCCAGATAAGGAATTCAATGGGAACCCATTAAGAGTACTTCATCTTTTAAAGAATTTTGATAAACATTTCTATGACTACAACCATAAATTTCGACAGCTATAAAAACGACAAATAGACTAACATGCAGACAGGTTGAAGTAGAAGAGCTAACGTTCTGGTGATTTTTAACTGTTCCGATGCTTTCAGTTGGAGTGCCAACACGTTACTGTAGAGTTTAGTGCTTACCAAACATACAACCATCGGAGAGCTGTCGTACTTCTGTTGGAATCTCCAAAACACAAATCTATTGTTTTCGGATTAAATGTAAAATTGTTGGTGGTAACTACTAACGCCTGGAACATCCGTTCGAAAAAAAATACAGAATGTTTGAATTTGGATGGGAGGCATCGCACTAAAAAACACGCGTCTGTTTACGTTAGAAGTTGCTCTTTTTATTTAAAGGCCGTAATGCAGTTTGCAATTCTTCTGCTTTATAGATCGAATAAGATGAAAGAAACTTTCTTGTAAGAGCACTTCAGCTTGATAGAGCGTCTTGGAAATAAGAGGTAATCGTTTGGCTCGAATATCGCTCCAAGCATTAGCCTAGTTCAGTCGCTCGACAGTCAGTATCTTGGCCAGTTCAACATTCCTATATATACTGCAAAGGTAGATTGTTTGGTGGCCTTTAAACCAACAGAGGTGATTCTTCTCCAATGTATATCAATTTAAGGTCATTGAAAAATCTTCCGTGTAACCCAACGTAAGATCTTAAAACCAATAGAGGAGAGTCTTCATAAATAAAAATGTCCAAATCTTTGATCTCCATGCCCCCTTCCCTTAAAAAACAGAAAGAAAAATGAGAAAATAACTAACAACAAAAACAACACAAGAAACTGTTCTTTTCCACGTCATATTATAATAGAACACTTTTGACAAAAATATTTTCAAAGTCCTAATCTTAATGTGCTGCAGAGCATGTACGATATATCGATTTCTTGTCAGCAGTCTTAATCAGAGAGAACTGACAATGCCACATTTAAGAGAACGCAATCAATACAAAAGCAACAAAATGTCTAATAGTTCTGTGTTGAAACTTTTTTTACACGATTACTTTGAACCGGCTTCATCATCTATGACAGTCTCTCTCTCTTATCTTGAACTGCTGACGCAGGCCTGAATTGAAGTGGTAGCAAAACAACACAAAATACAAGAAACGCATATTATGCTTTTCGGAAAATGATTCGGTTTTAATGGAAAGTCGTTTGAACGAAAATAATGAATTCCTATGCCGTCTGATGCAGTTGATGCAGAAATAGTGCAACACGAATTCAGACAGAAATAACAAAAAACACTGTCGGACACTTAACAAAACTGGAATATAACTCGTGATCATTTATAAACAAGTTTGTCTCTGTAAACAAGATATCATAGACAGATATACAAGTGACTGTTTGGTCTGCTAATACACACAGATAATATTAGTTATATCGATACGATCTTCAGATTTGACTCCCCTGCTGACCAGCGCTGCCATGACAACGCTGTTTTCACACCGAAAAGGTCAATGACCCTGCAAAGAAGGTCCACCTATATAGGATTTTCCCATATTTTTGCGTTATTTGAATTCAGCGATTGTGAAACAGATGTGTTTTGAACCATGTTTGTGTCAACCGAAAAACGATTTCTGCGATCAGTTTTAGTAAATTTGGAAAACAAAATTTAAAGTGGAGGCGGCCATGTTTGTTTTTATGTTACCCGTGAAATCTTGGGATATTCGAAATCTCACGGGGTGTACAGGTTTGCATCCTCATGCAAATCTACCAATCCGAAAACAACGAATTTGGTTGACGGATAATAAATAATATTACAGGCGTCTATTCATATAAATAAAACCCACGCAGATGTGGAAATCAATTACACTGCCTTTGATCGCCACTGTTGGCTTTATTCGTCCGGAAAAGTGAACTGTAAAGGAGAAAGAAGTGTCACTGAAGTACCTTTCTTAGCAGAATCTTATTCCTGAACATTGATCGGTTAATAATGCTGACTATTTGTGTAGGAAGAAAAACGTATTTATTAATTTTTATTTACTATGCGGAAAAGTTCTATGTTTAGGCCTACGACTGATATGTCAATGAAAGCGAAGATTGCGAAGGGGCTGATTCCGCACACATGTTGATCATACAAATACTTTCATGTGTCATATCAACTCGTAAATGAATGAAACACGTCAAACGCACACTCGATATATTTTATTGTACATTTTTTTCTTTTTGCAACACATTCAAACGTAAAGTCCAAAATAGTGACTATATTGAATTCAAGCACTTTTTGTAACTTTCCAAGAATTCCATATATTGGCTAACTTAAATGCAAATGATAATATAGCGACACCTTGCCTTGTATATCTCTTTTTCTCCGTCTTTGTTTACAAACCTAGTGGCTAAGGACAGTTTGTTTAAAGAGTAGCAATGCTGTCCGTCCTTAGCACTGGAGGAAAACTAACTTTCCAACATTATGTAAACGCTTCACTTCGTGGTTGTGTAAGTGTCAATTATTATTCGCTATCATATAAGTGTAATACCGTTCAAATGGGGTAAACCATCACTCAATTAATCAATCAATAAATCTTTTTTCACAAAGGGATCGGTAAGGGGTGGGATTACATTTTTGTTGTTATTAGCTTGAAGTTTTAATTGAATAGTGTTTAGGGGTATTTGTGTTTCGACGGTCGTGTATTCCCAGTAAATAGCAAAACTTGTACTTGGGATAACAATATACAGGGATATGTAACAGCAAGCTTTAATCTTGGATTGCCGATGAAATCACGAATTCTCGCGGAGCTCTGGAACTGTTGAGATGTTATGCCGGTTTGCACCCAAAGAAGACAGTGGCAAAAATTACTTGATTTCCCTCCTTAATATTTCCATTTTACAGATGCTTTCAGACATAAAAAGACTTAACTACATATAAACGACTATCTTTTATTCCACAGAAAGTATAATTATAACTCGGAGAAACCGCATTTGGGTCAAAAAATGATCTAATGTTGGACTAGAAAAAACCTTGTAATCGCGCGGTTTCTCCCCTTGTCAATCATGTCAATCATGTAAATCCATCGAAGAGATGTTAATGCTTGTCAAGTTTCATTCACAATTCAGTTTAATTAATATTTCGATTATTTGTTTAGTCTGCAAAGACTGCAAAAATTTAGCCAATAGTATATTTTAATATTTTTTGCTTTATTTTTGTCAAAATCATTGTGGGCGTGAATTATATTAATTATGCTTGTTTTTTCGCCTAACTGACATTAACGGTCAATTGAGGAGAAGTTAATACTCGTTCTGATATATTCACATTCTGTATACATGTATGTCAAAGATTGATATGTTTTTGCGGACCTTTAAAACAACCCACAAAATTGTGAAGGAGGGAGACTTTCATGAGCTATCTATCACCATACTAATGCACATGCACATTGACAACCTTCAAGCTCACCAATTTTTCGAACGCTTTACGGAAACGGAGCTTCATATTCCTGTATATTGTAATCCAGGGCTATGCAAAGACATGATGTCCAAGATTGGAAAATACCAAGCTATTGGTATTTTGGAATTGGACTAAAACGATAAAGTTATTCGGAAAGTTTGCTGACGACACGGGAATGGAAGACACGTCCATATTAATCGTACACAGGATCTCGCTCAGTAAACACGAACCGTATATAGATTATGTCGGTCAAGAACAGCCTGAATTGTTTAAAACACCAAGGCGAAAAAGACTTAATGAAACGCCTCTGCACAAAACATTCCATGGACAAATCCGTGTGCATGTAACCATGTTTTACAAGATGTACCAGTAGTATACAAATATTTATTGTGACAAGACAACTGTGTTTTCATTTGCAAAGAACAACAGCAATAACTACGACTTTCAACAACATAACATTGGTCTCACAAAATGCACAATCTCAGAAACTTTCCAGTGCTTAACATTATTTAGATAAAATGTTCTTGCTTGGTTCCAATCTTTTCTTCTTAATACTGGTGCTAGACACTGTACAGACACGTCGCGTTCTTACTTTAATTTAATTTAACTTTTCGTGGATTAGTTTTATGTAATTTTAAAATATTATTCAGTGCATTTACACTTTTCTAGATGGACAAAGAATAGACCCCAAACACCTTCGCTCGGGTTAGGAGTTTAACTGATCCTTTTCTATCATACGCTTTTAGGATTAAGTCAAAGCTCTGTCCGTAATCCCGTTTGTCTGGATAAGTGCACAAAACATTATTTTAGATAAGTACAGCAGATCAGTTTAGACTTTTTCCGAAAGGGTGTGTAATTATCCTCCCTGTCAACTTTAGCCATTAAAATATGAGATGCAGAATCGGTTACCACTACCGAGGACACTGAATACGCTGTCTGAAACCCACTTCCAGTCTATTAAAAAACCGACTGTCCACTCCGCTAATGGCCCACTTCAAAGGTTCCATCTCTAGAGGGATTACAGTGATATCAAAAGATTAAAGGCTGTAAGATTTACCTTCAGTTGTTAGTTTGTCTCATTTATGACAGGAATACTAGCTTCGTGAAGGTCAAGGAATTAGAAGCATACGTTTTTAACATATCTGTAAATCCCCTTTTGTGGTTTTCTTGTTGAGGAAAATCTGGGCCACTCAATACTTTAGACTTAACGTGTAGAAATCCATTTGGGCAATGCACTGAACCCGACCGACTTTAGAAAAGATTTTCAAGGATTTTGAACTCCAAAACCGTAAGTCAAGTACTAAATCTACACAAAAAGTCAGGTCCCATACTGTCAACAAGTTTGTGGTTGATTTTGTCTTTGAAATAGGGGGAAGAATTGATTTGGTCAGGTTAACACGTATCGCCATAGTTAGTGATAAAGTGTTACTGGACATAGGAGTGGTACTTATACTAGTTTACATCAATTGATTAGTATCAGAAGTCTTTCAGTAGTATCAAAAACAGACAACACCCAGTCTCTGGGTAATGGCTGCTTCCATACTTCTGATTGATAGACTTCTGTTAATATTTAAGCTAGATATAACATATACAGCAAACTGGCCCATATTTGATGCGAAGAGATCAAAACTATTCATCAAACCTATGTTTAAGTCCCGCAATGTGCAAGGCAATGGCGACCATGAATACAGAGTAAAACAAACCAATAAACAATACCATTTTCTGCTCCTTTTATTTAGATTATTTCATATTATTCGCCATAATATGTCATATTAAAAGGCTTTTTGTATTAATTTGTTTTACAATTTTGACAGGAATAAATTGCACAAAAACTGAATAATACGAATATCCAAAACCACGGCTTTATAATATAAATTATGTGAAAAATATCGCCCAGAAATGATAAATTACGCGCTGGATTTCTTTCTTGTCACGATTAAATATTCAAGGCCCATACATAACCGAATGACAGGAATGAAAACCAGGGAATCTTCAAATAAAATTTCATCATCTTATTTCTATTTTACCTTCTGCGTTTCCGAAGCACCGAAATCTTGAGGAGGAGGAACACATTTCAAGTACATGCATCGAGCGATAGATTAACAGATTGTTTGTTTTATTGATTGGGGTTTTATGTCTGACCTGAGGCTATTGCACTCATATGTGGGCATAACAAATAAAGACACGACACATAAAACGTCGCAAAACAGACCGGTTACCTGTTGCCAATAAGATACGAGAGTACAATAGCAACGGCAACTGAAAACCTATCAACTAAGTAATGTTTTGAATAAGTTGACTCGATTTCTCGATTTTGATCACAAATGGACACACGGACAAAAAATCCTCTTATAAAGACCCGTAATAACATTTCAATTGCTCGATCAACATAAAATTGGATTGACCGAGATTCCATTGAGGATGTTTAGTCCACTTATTTCGTCAAATCTATGGCATAAATATTTGTTTATAGAAAACAAATCTAAACAGATCCGAATCTGTTCACATCTCATCTTTAATGTTTCTGGTATCAAACCCCACTGCGTGATTGTAGTATATTCATGGCAACAATAAACCAAACAATCAATCAGTCATTCAACAATTCAATAGACTAGTAAACCAACCAGCCAACCAACCAGCCAACCGTTTAACCAACCAACCAAGAGTTTAACCGTTTAACCAACCAACCAACCATTTAACCGTTTAACCAACCAACCAGCCAACCGTTTAACCAACCAAGCAGCCAACCAACCCACCGTTTAACCGCTCAACCAACCGTTAAACCGTTTAACCAACCAACCAACCGCTAAACAGTTTAACCAACTAATCAACCGTTAACCAACCAACTAACCGTTTAACCAACCAACCAACCAACCAACCAACCAACCGTTTAACCGTTTAATCAACCAACTGTTTAACCAGCCAACCGTTTAACCAACAAACCGTTTAACATTTTAACCAACAAACCGTTCAACCAACCGTTCAACCAACCAACCAACCAACCGTTTAACCAACCAACCAACCAACCAAAAGTTTAACAATCCAACCGTTTAACCAACCAACCGTTTAACCAACCAACCAACCGTTTAACCAAAAACCCGTTTCACAAACCAACCGTTTAACCAACCAACCGTTTTACCGTTTAACCAACCAACAATTTAACCGTTTAACCAACCAACCAACCGTTTAACCAAAAAACCGTTTCACAAACCATCCATTTAACCAACCAATCTTTAACCAATCAACCGTTTCACAAACCAACCGTTTAACCAACCAACCGTTTAACCAACCAATCGTTGAATCAACCAACCAACCAACCAATCAAATCGTTTAACCAACCAACCAACCAACCAACCAACCAACTAACCAACCAACCAACCAATCAAATCGTTTAACCAACCAATCAATCAATCGTTCAACCAACCAAGCAACCAACCAACCAACCAACCCATCAATCAATCGTTTAACCAATCAACCAATCAATTGTTTAACCAACCATCCAACTAAACTATCAATCGTTTACCCAACCAACCAATCAATCGTTTAACCAACAAACCAACCAATCAATCGTTTAATCAACCTACCAACCAACCAATCAACCAATCAATCGACCAATCAGTACACGTGAAGATTTCGTTTGAAAACTATTAACAGTACTTCACCGATAACTTTTACAAATATTTCGCCGAAATTAGTTGACATAGAAAACATATATCTCGGCTGATAAAACGTTGAATAAGATTAAATGTAAAGGACCTATGTTTTTAATGCTAAAGTAATAATCATTTAAAACCGTTTCGAGTGTTTAAGGAAGTTGAAGTTAAAAACGTTATTGTAGGCTTCAGGGGTAATGGGAAAGAGAACCCTCCGGGACAATATATACTTTATTTTTGTTGAAAACTCGAAATAAGTGATCAATAAGTGGATTAGTAGTTTCAAAAACAACAAAATTTTTAAATTAAGGAGGGGGTTTGCAGGACGGAAACGTGTGTAATTATGGTATATGGGACCAAGTTTATTTGTATTCTATTTAAAAACATTAACGCTCTTTGCAAATTTCCTGCTTTATAGATCGAATCGGATGGACAGAACTTTCTTGTAATTACCATTCACCGCCATAGACCGTTCAATAGAAAGCAATATTGGTATTGAAAGATAATCGCCTGGTTTGAATATCGCAAAAGGCTATACCATACGTTCAGTAGATTAATGACCAGTACCTTAATCATATGCACGGCATACATGTAGGTCCAAGGATGTTCGTGGGTCCTGGAATTATTAGTAAATCTCCGACGAAGTTGCTCAATGTGTCAAGGTAGGAAATCCATTTCTGTTATCGATTTATTCAGTTATGCTTTTAAAATAAAATATATGAAACTACACCAATAGTGTTCTCTAGCTTTACGTCATACTATAATATGTTACTTTTGACTATTCGTAACTTTAACTGTTTCTGTGGTGTGTTGCAGAATGCATATAACATATCGATTTTGGACCAAAATTAATTGACCAGCATTTAAATAACATAAAGTCTAAAAGTTGTGTCAAGCAACTTTTTATAAACGAATACGTTGATTGTGCGTCATTGTCTGGGAAAACCCCTCCCTCACCTTCAGCTGTTGCCACGGGCTTAAATTGGAGTGGTAGCAAGACAACACGAAACACAAAACAGCCATCCTACGCTATTCGGAAAATGTACTCTTCTGTATCACAGTGGCATTCAAGGAAATTGATTTATTTCTTTGGATTGCTATTCAACAGAACCAGATACAATTTGAAAAGGAAATCGTATTGCAAGAATAATGCAAAGGGCATCTTATATCTGAACTTGTTTGAATTGAAGCAAACAATCTTTTACCCAATGAAATTGGTTCTGCTTTCGAAGGTTATTCAGCTGAATGAAACTTCTGATAGAAAGAAACAATGCTTCAGATGAGAGAAAACTGCCTGCGAAGAAAAAGAAAAGACAAACATCTACATACATTGTTGATATTGAGCCTCACTGTGTAAAATGTTTGTTTTATATCTCATGACGATAAGGCGTAATGCCATATCAAACTGAACTAACAAAAAAGCCCTGTAAGACACTTTAAAAGGCTGACATGTTATGTGTGACCAGTTAAAAACCAGACTGTCTCGGTAGATTATTCAACACAATTAAACAGATATATTTGTAAGTGACTTTTTAGTCCTTTAATAACAAAACATTATTGCGGGAATTTATTAATAGATATAAAAGCCACGCGGATG
>JAVFBX010046601.1:0-17425 GCA_034783855.1 Mopalia kennerleyi | reverse complement strand
ATAGTCATAAAAGTAGTAAACACAATCTTCCACATCAATGAACGATGAAAGTGATTAACCTGACCAGAGAAACTCTTTAAACCCAACAGTATCATTGGAATTTGGTTATGTTATTCTGATTGTTGAATTGTGTATAAAAATAGTTTAAACTTTTTTGATGTCAAAGGACTTGATAACGGTGTAAAAATCAAAAGTGTCGTCCTGAATTAATAGAGGATCTGTATTATACCAACGTGTTCTTTGCTTTATATAATTCACTGTCTATGAGCATTAACGGCACTTTCATAACTTTCTCTTTTCTTTTCATCTTCAAGTTTTAGCTTTATGAGACATGACCAGAGCTGTAAAATAAAGTGAAAGTGAAGTGAAGATTAGAGTACAATGTGAATATTAATTGACATAACAAGAGGCGGTCGGAATAAATTCGTGTTTTCTGTCCTATAAACCAGCCTCCACGGACAATGAAATGAGTTTACATACTTAAAAAAGTGGAAATAAAAATGTTATACTTGGAATATGTTCAAATTAGGGTCAAGACAATTTTCAAATCTCTCCAAAAACATTGTGCTAGTGTTTAGTCAAACTTGGCGGCGCACATCGATCTCATGAAACAAATATTCAAATTCAGCGAAATTTGTTTCCCCTTCTTTATTAGTATTAAAGACCTCATAAAATGAAGGTAAAGCGGGTTGAATCCCACAAACACATATGTATAAACCTTCAAAAAATCATGAAATGGAACGAACATAGCGACTCGGTAATATCCAAAACCGAAGTGTATTAAAGTTAGGAATAATTCGCGAACAAGTCGGGTTTTTGATCGCGACGGTTTGGATTGTCTTTATTAAGTTGGTGGGATATATTACAAAGCAGACGAAAACAACGTCGGTTACAAAACTAATTAACAGAAAGATACCCGTTTTCTTACAGAAGCTAAGTCCGAAACAAGTAGACATAACAACGCATAGTTCATACTAGTAAAGGAATTCAGATAATATTAGACAAATTCAAACTCGCTTAACGTGATTTAAATCTTCTTTTTTCCTTAAAACAATATCTGATTGGACTAACTTTCCTTTGGCAATTCGATATCTAAAAGTTTAAATACATTCTAGTCATGTATCTGCGTACAATTTCAAAATAAGTTTAACAAATTATTTAATGGCTTCAACATTTAAACGTCAATCATAGCTTGTCAAATTGTCAAAAGTGTCCACTATGTGGTTTCCATAGTTAAAATGTCTCTCCGTTCTTCTTATCTTGCGCCAACCTGGTCGCTGCACGGGAGCAGATGCCCACTCATATAATTTCTTTTATTTCTCCAGGTGTCCATTATGGCATTTATATGAAAGAATGTCAAAATTATCCTTGCACATATTGCTTAACGGAAAAACTGATCCATGGATGGATGGATGGATAAAAATGTACTTTTTGTATTTTTAGAAAACGTTGTATTGGGTTTCCGTAATGGTGGGCCCGCTGGTTTGTGGGATGTTCTGGGCTCCACTCCTTTCCTCAATGGTCATTATCCTAGCTTTGCCTTCGATGGCAACCCATCAAAGTTCTTCAGCTCGTACAGTGATTCGCCTTACATCTGGGTTAACCTTGGCTCTGTACAGACCGTGTATGCCATCAGTGTCACCACCACAGGTAAAGTTACAACATTGTAATCACATAATACGAGCTGTATCTGTGCATAATAATGTATTACATTCAGATCGTGTCTATGAACGCACTTTATTATTATTTGGTGCTTAACAATTACATGGAAAGGGTTCACTGGTCCGAAAGTTTATTGGTCCGAAAATTCACTAGTCCGAAAGTTCGCAGGTCCGAAGGTTTACTGGTCCGAAAATTCACTAGTCTGAAGGTTCGCCAGATACACTAGTTCAAAATTGCATGATGAGCGATTCCAAGGTTTCCTTGTCCAGTTCCAATGTTGATCTAACAATCTCACTGACTAATTGTTAGTGGGAATACCAGCTAATACAATGGTGGGGAATTGGTTTTGTTTACAGATTAATGATAAAATATTATAGGTTGAATAAGTACGAATGAATAAAAATTGTTGAAAATTACCTAATAATAGATGAAATGCTGCACCAACAAACTCAATCGTAGGCCTATCTCTTTGAAGGCAACGTATACATACATGTAGGCGGAATATTTTATTTTCTGTTACTGATTAATATGGAAGCCAAACGCATTGATACTGACGTTTCACTGTGTGCGAGATATTTGATAACACTTTCTTTTCTGTTAAGACATCACCGTATACCACCTAATGATGAGGCAAATCAAACGAATGTCCTATTATTAAACATAGAGTTTGATTTCTGTTTTTCAGAAAATGATTTCCAGATCAATATCACCAACACAACCAAACCTTCTGTGGGTGGTGTCCAATGTGTGTCTAAAACGGGACGGTCATCAACAGATGTCCAGCGCTATGACGTCACGTGTAATCAACCTGTGTATGGTCAGTATGTTTGGATAACTCTTGTGGGCAACAGAACTCTCAACGTCACAGAGATGGAAGTTTACAGTAAGTCACATACTCTACCAAACATATTAGTCTTTAATTTGCATTCGCCTTTTCTGTTGTCTTTATACATTTACAGCTTTTCACTAAACCATCAACTACGACAAAGAAAGTCTAAGTAATTTGAACGAGTCTAATTAAATATAGAATACTCTTATAAAATTACCATATATGTGAAACGCCTTAAATAAACTGTTAAATTCAACTGACACATACTGGTATATAAGTATAAGCTTTAAAATCTATATATTATACAAAAATGTTTACTCAATTAAGTTAGTTCTAAACTATAGGGTTTTGTTTCTTTTTTAACGCCCGGCTTTTAACTAAAAATTGCAAAAACCTATCGCGATAATAAATGTTACTTTAGCAATACAAATTCTTACTACATACACAGCTATACAACTACTGCGTGCTTTCTATGCAATTCTATAATTGATTAAAAAACTTGAACGATTTGAAATTCAGCTGAAATAATTCCATGTCTTTCTTTAGGATGTTCTGATTACTGGTTCGGAGTTCACTGTAATAAACCTTGTAATTGTATGAGAGGTGATGAAATCTGTGACAAGGTGACAGGACAGTGTGACAGTGGATACCAATGTACCCGGCGGTTCGATGGCCCAGAATGTAAAGGTATGAGAGCTCTAACGAGACAACTCAAACATTGATTGATACAGACAATTCCCAATTCCGGTCGCAATTAAAGTAAAAGTGAAAAGATAAAACAATGTATTTCTCGGACATATGGGATCATGCTTAACGCAACGCTAATATACTTAATGGCTGTTTACACACGCTTTGTATAGCTATAAAAAAGAAATTTAACAAAACATTTTCACGCTTATGTCGCACAAAATAAATAGCCAGACTAAATTGATCCGACCCTTGTTGCAGAATTAGAATAAAACCCGTTACGAAAAATTGAAATAATAATGATTTCAACAGAATCGAAATGGCAAGGAGTCCAACCAGACTGTAATAAGGAAACATTTTGTTCACTTATTATATTGTAAAACAGACGGATTGTTTTCCAATTTTTGATGGAGTCAAATAATCTCTAAGATGGACTTTTATACTAAAAGCAATGTTTCAACGACGGTCATCAAGAAGAAATTATGTTATGATATGCTCACACGATACACCATTATGATTGATTTGAAAAACTGACCAGCGACGGCCCCGCTTCCTTTACCCGATTGTGAAAATCGAATATTTTCCCAGTCCAGACAGGGATTACTTACGATTCTTTTTTATCATCATCTTATGTATCCTCACAACTGCACGAGCTTCGCAGTGCTGCATTAACACACTTTTTACCAGTTTACAATTTTCTCAACAAATTTGACTCTGAACCAAAACCAACTGAACTTCGTTTCATGCCTGTTAGATTTATTTTAAACTTATAACAAGTATGGGTTTTATACTGGGAAATTTAGATTGCAAAGACGGACGTTATGGTTCCGACTGTTCTAGTGTCTGTGGTTACTGTACGGGCGGACAACTGTGCAACAAAACAGATGGACAGTGTCCTAAGGGATGTAAGGACGGCTATTCTACGGATCTTTGCCAAGGTGAGAGTTAAAATATTAACAATTTGTAAACACATATTAAGAAGATTGTCTACCCGATTCCAGAATCATTCCTTGAACAGAATTAACTATTTTATTTGTTGTTAGCTTATAAAATTATTTATTCTATCCCCTCTGAACATTCATTGCGTATATGTAAGGTCAGGGCCATGTGTTTTCTGTGGTAAACTATTTTAACGGATCAGTGCTGTACGATGGTCAGTGGTAAAATTTTGACTTTTTGTAATCTTCTTTTCATAATCTTGACAATCTTTAACAATATACTTAGTATTTTAGTATGGGTTTTTTAAGTTTAAATTGTAAAATGCGTGCGTAAAAGATTATGTATATCGGTAGGCGGAAGGGATTAAGGTGATTATCTCACCTGAACTGACTACCTGCTGGCTATTGTTACAAGCCAATTAACAAAGGCCAACAGATCAATTACATGACATGTTGGGGTGTGTATTTGAGCTAAACAGTAGACAACGAGAACAAATGTTTTCACAAACCAAGTTAATTTTTTCTAACAAGCAAATTATTAATATTTTTTGAAAAGTAACCTAAAACACGTCAAATGAGTGAGTCCGCTTTACAATGATAGCAGCAGCCGTTCAAAATGGATATCATAATATGTGTTAATTATGTTTACCCACACCGTTAATTATTTTCTTTTCACCCAAAATAAATTTCTGTAAAGTGAACCACGCTCTAAAAATAATTCCTTCAACGGCATGCCGCAAATTGGTATTGATATGGACGGAATATGTTTAGCTCACTTATATTATAGCTCACTCAATTATACGTTTAAATCTTGAATACCTACATTCTCAAAAGTAATAACCGTAAGAAAACAAAATGGGTTTCGATATAGGCCAACAGTAATCACTGCAGATATACATGTATTTAGTCAGGGTGTTAGAATACACATTTATGCAAACTACTTGCCCCCAGTAGGACTCGTACTGAAAGTCATTATCAAAGTTGTGAACCAAATCAATGATACCGATGTCACTAAAACTTCACAGTTTAAAGTGCCACTTAAACACATTTACAAAAAATAATTTATGCAAGAAATGTTGCACTAGGTAAAATTCTATTTTGCCTTTTCATCCAATCAAAAAAGACGTTGTTTATTCCATGTAATGGGAATAATCTAAAAACGATCTGCCATCCAATCATTTACATTCGTTTAGACTGTTTGCTCACTTTTATTTTTCTTGAATCTAACGTTTAAATTGTTTATTTCGCGAAAACCCGTCATACATATTTTTAATACCGTACTGATTATTGTTTTGAAGACATTAAGCAAATATATTTTATTGTCAGATTTTGATTTTTTAAATATATTTTTTATCAATTGTTCGAAAATAACTTGAATTCAGAAAAAAAACTATGATATTACTTTCGAAAAAATCTGTAACCATCATAGAAAAATAAAAGTTTTAAGCGAAGGTCCATTTCTTTAAAACTTATTTGATGTGTTTGTGTATTAATGCTGTTAAAAATGAAATGAATCCTAATATAACATGATGTTTAGAAGCTTAAAGCCCCCTCTTTCTAAATATGTTTTGAATAAATGAAGAGAGCAAGTTTTCTAGCCTCCATCGGGATTCGAACTCTTGACCTTCGCGTCACATGCCCTTCTAAATGTATGTATTGTTAATATAATCATGTTTAAAACAAAACGCTAAAGTAACGAAAAGATAAGGTTCGCATTGTTTAATCGTGACTAGTTGTAAACTCCTTAAGAAGTTCTTAATACAAGTTTTGAAATAGCAACACCTGCTAGAAGCTTACGCCATTATGAATCATTATCCAGATATATGATTTCATTAATCTTTTTTGCCTTCAGTTTACACACTATAATTCAGAACCCAACGTTTTACAATTATAAAAAAAACATTGGATGTAATAGGTTTTAATAATCACTCAAAAACAGATTACCAGTAGATTCTCCAGCAGGTGTTACCAGTAGATATAACTTTATGAGATTACCAGTAGATTCACCAGCAGGTGTTACCAGTAGATATAACTCATAAACAGATTACCAGTAGATATAACTCATAAACAGATTACCAGTAGATTCACCAGCAGATGTAACCAGTAGATATAACTCATAAACAGATTACCAGTAGATATAACTCATAAACAGATTACCAGTAGATTCACCAGCAGGTGTTACCAGTAGATATAACTCATAAACAGATTACCAGTAGATTCACCAGCAGATGTTACCAGTAGATATAACTCATAAACAGATTACCAGTAGATTCACCAGCAGGTGTTACCTGTAGATATAACTCATAAACAGATTACCAGTAGATTCACCAGCAGATGTTACCGGTAGATATAACTCATAAACAGATTACCAGTAGATTCACCAGCAGGTGTTACCAGTTGATATAACTCATAAAGAGATTACCAGTAGATGCCCCAGCAGATGTTACCAGTAGATATAACTCATAAACAGATTACCAGTAGATGCAACTCTCAAAGAGACTACTAGTAGATATAATTCATAAACGGATTACCGGTAGATGTGATATCCAAGTGTTTTATTTGAAAACACATACACTTTTAACTCTGTTTTCAATGTAAGACATACTATTATTAACATAATTATTTATGCTATGTTAATGGTTAATATGACATATTTATGTTGTTAAACTTCGTAGAATGTTTGGATGGGTATTACGGTGAAAACTGTTCAGCGGAATGTGGACATTGTTTGTCCACACCGTGTGACAAGATTGATGGAAGATGTATCGATGGCTGTGATCCCGGTTTTAAATCCGAACTATGTGATATAGGTATTTGATCCCTTGTTTTGTTTGAGAAGCCCTTTCCAATGCCATTCGCCGTTTTGATTACAATAAACAAGCCATTTACCCTGCAATAATATTGAATGCAATCATTTAGTTATCATTATAGATTGAATGGAATCATTTCGTTGTACATACTCTTGGAGCTATTCCACGTAATCATTTACTTATACGAGCTTTTGGCCCAAATGCCGGGGCATGTGGGTTGAATTGTGAGTAATTCAACCCACGTATGAGTCTTAAACAATATATCAAATAAACTATTGAACAAACATTGAAGTATAATATTCAAGCCATAAATTACCAGCTCCACAGTTAAGTTCCACTGTGTGTTTACAGAGTGTGAGAAGAACAGGTTTGGACCTGGTTGTGTTCAGGAATGTCACTGTGCCAATAACAATCATTGTGACACAGAATCTGGTGAGTGTGGTGAGAGCGGCTGTGCCTCTCCATTCACGGGAGATAACTGTCAGGACATGTTAAAGCAAAAAGAGAACCCTGCTGGTAAGTATTTTGAAATATCCCTTCGTAATTATGGAATAAAAAAACAAAACCAATATTTCAAAACCGTTGGATTTAACAGCTATTTCTGGTAAAATATTTTTGTATCCGAAATGGCAATAGATTAATAGCTTTATGGCTATATTTTCAGCATTCGTTTCGTCAAACTGTTACCATGAAAGATTATTTTAAAACAATTCAGGAATTGGTCCCGGCGCCATTGGAGGCATTGTTGTGGCTGTGTTGGTTATAGTCCTAGTGGTAGCTGGTCTATTGATGTACATTCAGAGACGGTAAGAGATACTTTAAATAATAAAATAATGTGTGCTGTGAATGGGGGGTGGAAAGGCATTTTGAAATTTACGAAACAAATTAAGAGAGGGAGGAGTGCGGCGATCCTAAAACAATACAGGTGAGGCTTAGGGATCCCCATATGCCGCGCGTGACCAACCCACCATGAATAATTGATGTGCAAGTCCTCCCCCCCTCCCCCCCCTCACACACGCACTCTCTAAACTCACCCATCTAAAAATAATACCACATGGTCAGACCAAAGGTAATATATGAACATTTTAAATTAACGTAGTGTTATTTTATTACACCAACCTTTTTTATTACTTCGGTCATTACTATACATATGTTGAATTCTTTTTCACGTGTGTGAAATTCCTTTATACAATGTGAAATTCTTTTTCACAATGTAAAATAAATGACTTTAGTTTTTACATGTGTGAAAAAGATTTAACACATGTACAAAATTAACGTCTATTTTGCATATGCTTTGATTTATCATCATTTATCATCATAATTTCACATACATGTATTTTGAAAAGCATTTTGCATATGTTGAAAAGAATTCTACATATGTAAAATACATTTTAATTTTACATAGGTTAAATTGTTTTCGACATAAGTGAAAATCGTGTTAACATAAGTAAAAACGAATTCCACATTTGTAAAAAAGAATTGTACAAAAGTAACATAAAAGCAAAAATAATTATACATGTGTAGAATTAAGGTAGAAGTGACTAAACAGCTGTCAATATTGGCTGAGCTAGTTTAAATTATAGGGATTTTGTATTGAATGTAAAAAAAACACACTTCAGAAAATGTCAATTATCCGTTATGACAACAAACTCGGAAAATTAGTTCCGGTTTGTTCTGACAATAACCCGAACCTACATGCTAATGGGGAGAATGCATGATCGCAGAGCTTCCAAATTAAAATTCAATGTCGTTCAAATGAGCTGATTTTAAACATCCTTCATCAAATGATCTGTGAAATGTGACATTGATGCTACTTATTTTTAAGGAAGCTGACAAAGAGGGAAACAGGTGGATTGCCGAATATAAGCATTGGATTACCATACACAGGTGATACTTTCTATTATGTTTTATTCAAGTGTTGTAAAATTTGTGCAGGTTATAAATATGGAATTATATGTGTTTTTCTCTTTACTATGTGCTATACATGAATAAAGTTCGAAATAGTGTGCGGAATGTAATGCGTCATTATAAGAAGTAGTAGCAGTATTTTAGGATAACACTTTTTAGTTGGAACAGATTCTGAATCAGAAAATTTTACCTGTCAAAATCCGTCCGCGAAGCGAAACAACAACCTACATCTTTAAGATGGCAAATGCATGTCCCAACTTTGCAGCCCTCGATTTCGTGGCTTGTCAACCCTGTTCTCTGACGGTACCTGACCTATAGCAGCCTTCTGCTTATTTAAAACCTTTTCGGGATTCGTCATAGGGTGAATATCACCAATTTTCTTCAGTTAAAGTTAAAGCAAAACCGTTGAAATGCTTAACACTGCTTTGTGTTTTAGTACCATCTCCAGAAAGCAGTCAGAACGAGTCTGGAGCCAAATACAGCAACAACTTGGAACTCAGACAGTCGCTAACTCCGGTGAAAGCTGATGAACTGGCCAGATATGTGACTCAAAAGGTAACAGAGAAAAGTGCAATAGGAACGGAATTTGGGGTAAGTTTGATATCGCCTTAGTTTGGTACTTTATATTTATTTAGTCATATGTAACATTAAATTGTAAATTATATATAACTATACTTTCTCATGTGTAGCAGTGAATTGTTTATTTCATTTATTGACACCTGGCATTTTATGATTAATACACAGGTATCATTAACTACGGTATTGTTAGAATATCTATTCCCTTGTTGTATTGGTGCGTCGTCATGGAAACTACTATTTAACTCATCTTACACAATTAACTATATCAGTGGTTTCCGTTCTGGAAGGGATTGTGGGTGGCTTCGGACAAGTAAACTCTCGGTTAAGTGAACCTTCGTACTACTTAACGCTCCGACAAGTGAACTCAAGGTTAAGTAAAACTTCGTACTACTTAACACTCGGAGAAGTGAACCCTCATCCAAGCCAACCTTCGTACTTCTTAATGCTCGGACAAGTAAACTCTAAGCCAAGAGAACATTTGTACTACTTAACGTTCAAGCGAACCTTCGGAATAGATGACAATTTTGACTAGTGAACTTCCGTACATATGAACTCTCGTACTATAGATGATCTTCGTTCTAGTACTATAGTTGACATTCTGACTAGTGAACGTTCGTACTAGTGAACTCTCATACCAAAGTTAACCTTCTCACTTGTGAACGTTCGCACTACTGACACTTGTTCTATAGATAACATTCTGACTAGTGAACTATCATATAAGTGAACTTTCTTACTTTTGAACACTCGTACTATTATTGAGCTTGTAACTAATGAACGTCCATACTAGGGAACACTCGTACAATAAGTAGCCTAGTGCACGTTCGTAATAGTGAACTCTCGTACTATAGTTAACATTCTGGCTGGTGAACTTTCGTACTAGTGAACACTCGTACTATAAGTAACCTAGTGAACTTTCGTGCTATTTAACTCTCGTACTATAACTTTTGTATTTGCCAACTCCGGAATTATAGTTAATTTTCTGGCTATTGCACTTTCGTATTTGCACTATAGTTAACTAGTGAACAACAGGTCTAGCGAATCATCAGACTAGGGAACTTTCGGTCTTGTGAGCACTCAGATTAGTGAACACTAGCACTAGTAGCTAGCCGTCTGACTAGTGAACTTTCGTACTAGTGAACACTCGTACTATAGTTAACCTTCTGGCTAGTGATATTTCGTACTAATGAACTCTCGTACTATACTTATCCTTCTGGCTGGTGAATTTTCGTACTAGTGAGCCCTAGTACTATATATAGTTAACATTTTGACTAGTGAACTTTCGCACTTGAGAACTCTCGTACTTGTTCTAGCCTACTCACAAGTGAACTTTCGTACTGGTGAACTCCCAAACGATAGTTAACCTTCTGGCTGGTGAACTGTCGTACTTGTGAACTCTTGTACTATAGTTAACTAGTGCACAACTGATCTATGAACCTTCGAAGTCGTGAACCTTCGGTCTTGTGAGAACTCCGACTAGTGATCCTCAGCCCTATAGTAGTTAGCTGTCTGACTTGTGAACTCTGGGTCGAGGGAAACCTTCAGTCCAATGAACCTTGGAATTTGTGGATCTCTTGTCATATGTCACAGCGAACGAAGAATGGTTCCATTCTTAAATTCTAGGCTACATCTTGTTGTGACATGCTGGTTTCCTTTCCTTTGGTTTTATTTTTTGAATTTCTTTCTGGTCAGGATCTTCCCATAGATGTCGGCAAAGAGTGGTCCGAGGCGACGATGGAGCACAACAGGCATAAATGTCGCTACAGAGGTCTTTTACCATGTGAGTGATAACTAAAAAAACCTGTTCATTATCAGATTGTGTGTTAATTGTTTTAAGAACAAAATGATATCATTACGGTAAACATAATGTTTGTCTATAATGATCAATGATGCCAAAAACATGCTAAAAACTGTTGAAAATTGAGACAGTGCCCTGTCATGAGCCACAACGTATATGTTGTCACGGAAAATCGTGTTAGTAGCTATAATCAAAGTTGTGACGTGCCCGTATAGGGATTGCACAATGACTTCTCCACCATGCCGCTACGCTATCAACGTTATTACCAATCAAGTTTATTAATTTAAATAGATTTTTATCGACTTATAAAATAACAAAACCAAACAACCTTTCAACTGTTAGAAATATGTTGCTTTTTTTGCATTTATTAATGCTTGTGGATATTTAATATGCGACAAAAGGGAAGACCGTGGATTACCTTGATAACCACGTGAAGCAATCAACCCGGCAATCAGGCAATCGGTTAGTGGTAAAATAGGCAAGCCTAAGTTATTGAATGTCTTATCTTGTCGGCTGTGGGTTCGATTCACGGACGGATCCCAACTAGTACAATTTTCTGAACAAGAATCTGTTCACACTGGGCTTCCACATACTCTACATACATGTAGGTGTCTCGTTTGAATATGCTCTTCGTACAAAAACCATTTGTTGACTGTGTATTATTTTATTATACGTGCTAATTGCTTTGATCCCCATCATAATGGACAACGTTGTACCGATTTGAGGCAAATCATTCTGTTTGATGGATACGCCGTCAGTCAACAGTACACTGCCGCTATCGTCACATCGTCACCAATGACAGATATTTAAATATATAAAGCATAAAACAGACCATCAAACATGAAAACTATAAGAAAAATAATTTTGTTATAAAATTCAGTCTGAAAAGTTAATGAAGTTGCGGAAGTTTTTATATAAACTCCTTGTACAACAGACCATATAACTGGATGAAAATAAGAGTTACATATATGTAACTGATATTCAAAATAATCAACTCTTTGCTTTTTAAAAAATATTTCAGACGATGACACACGTGTTATCTTGCAGTGTATCGATGACGACCCAACAACTGACTTTATCAATGCTTCATATATCAACGTAAGTTGACTTTATTAACAATTTGTGTAAAGTCAATAAAGAGATTTCTTCTGTATGGTATGCCTTATGTTACCCAAAATAGTCAATAAATTTTTTGGTTACTTCTCACAGCATCGGCGGGGGGGTAAAGGCGGATTCCCGCTTCCGTGTTGGGCTTGGTGCTAATGGCCATTAGAGAACCGATCGGTCGTTTTAATTGCGCCTTGTGGTGTCTCGTCTCCGTTTGTTGCCAGTCGCCTCTAGGGTGAATTCATTCACCCATTGGACTGGCACGCCGTCATCTAAGTAAAATAACATAACGAAGTAAGGAAAGCATTAAACCTTAATCAAACAAACATAATGTGGTACTAAAGGTTTCTTCGCTAAATCCGTATGATGACAAGCAGCTGATTAAAACTCCGGCTTTGGGGCGAAAAGGCGTCCAATAGTGAACCTCACGTATATGAGGAGCCCTAGAAAAGAACTTTGGCAATCGTGGTGAGTTTTTTTTTTACCAGGATTCCTCACTGTTTTCCATCATTTCTGGTTCAGTAAACAGCGAGGGATGCGTCGTAGTGTAAATGAGTGATCCTTACCAGTACAACGTCAAACTCTAACAAAAAATCGACGAATCTATTTTTGTGTGGCGATAATCGGTACCATAATAAGTCGCTGAGAGTAAAAGTCGGTTTCATAATATCTCTAAGTAGTACTCTGCGCATGTCTTAACATTCTCTGCCAATCACGCTGTGAACCAATTTCGGATGTAATATGACCGTTCTGAAAATGGGATATAGCTCTGATAGATTTACTTTGAGATTTGCTTCATCCGTTGATGATGAAACCGGATAGTATTTTTATTGAGTTGTGATTTAAGTAACGAAACAAGAAAATATGTTACTTTGTATTAACCCGCTTGGTTTGGGAAAAGCTGTCCGTCGGTTGTTATTATTATACGTTTTTCTGTAATATTCCATTCACATGCGAGGTATTATGGGACGGATACGCAAAGAGTAGACCTATACATGTAATCATGCATGTGCTCTAACATGGTCTTCCGGCTCCCCATATAGTTAGATACATATTTTTATTTCCAGAAGCTTTGCTTTAATTTTACGAGTATCTAACAAATATGAAAAATTTACACAATTACTTTTTTTTTATTTAGGGCTATTCGATACCGAAGAAATACATCGCTGCTCAAGGTAAGTGGAACAATTCAACACACTGTGACATAAACTAGCCCTACTTTGGGCAAGGCTTACCGAAGGTTAATAGGCCATTGAATCCAAATTTTATTTAATCTTACAAGGCAGAGAGTCGTTTTGGTCAAACGAAAAGACGACCCAAAATCTGATTGATAATTTTAACATATTGATCACCAATGCATGCAAAAGATCAAAACCGTTTCAGTTTAGTGTAAAAAACGTGAACATACGAAATTAAATATATTTTATAGCAGGTAATTAAAAAGATCGTTGACTGGCATTCTAGCCGTTCGACTATTAAGAGTAGATAAACTGTAAATACAAATCCTGGTAATCAGCTTTTAACTTAAAGGTCTCCGCCATGGTACCACATCAGATCCTGGTTCAGGGACATAACGCTGTCTCTATAAGAGTGGAGGTTTGTGTGGGTATAAAAGAGTGGCAATCGAAATAACCAAAACATTGGTATTTTTTAATTGGGCTTCAACGCCGTACCTAAGGTTATTTCACTCATAACTCGGCGTAAGACTTTGGCATAACTTCGCCACAATGGGTGGAGAGAAACCATTCTTAACGTCACTGGCAACAGACAACGATAAGACAGGAAACTCACAAGACCCAATATAAAGACATCACATACAGGGCCGCCTTCTGTTTACCTTTAACGCAACACCAAGGCAAGATAAGCTCTCTATCAATGGCCCGCTCAAGATAAGCTCTCTATCAATGGCCCGCTCAAGATAAGCTCTCTATCACTGGCCCGCTCAAGATAAGCTCTCTATCAATGGCCCGCTCAAACTATCGGTTTGAGATAATCAACATATATTATGTACAAAATATGGGGTTATCAAAGTGTATTCATTATAGCTGCGTGAATACACCGTTATATTTTCATTCTGTGTTTGATGAAGGTACAACCCAGCAGAACATTGTTGATTTCTGGAGAATGGTGTGGGAGATGCAGTCTGGGAAAATAGTGATGCTCACGAATTTGTTTGAGAAAGGAAAAGTATGTTGTTTTAATTTTCTGAGATCTTACTTGATATCTTAAACGCATTCCTTTAGCAGAAAATTCTACAGCTTTTCTCACTATCTGTTAACAATTTTCTCACACTTCAAACTCGGAAAATTGCTTCCTCTTGTTAAAACAAGAGATGGGGTGGCTTTACAACAAATTCCGCAAAACAATATGGCCGCCACTACGTTTGTAATTCTACGAGATCCACATCTATATGTATGTGTTGTGAACATGGTAACTTGCAAACTAGTTCAGATATTAACTTAACATGGCTTTCGTATTTACACAATATAATCACTATTGCATAATAATGTGCTATTCAAGTTGTGTGAACTCAACTGAAAAACAAATACGTCTATTACCTTAAAATTTGTAAATCCGATCTGTTTCGACAATACATAGGAATATAGTTGAAACCGAGTTGATCGTTTGTCTTCAAAGTTAGTATTTACCTCCAATCAACTCTTAGCACCAAATTGGCCAAATCAATATCGTGATAAGCACCATGACTTTTACTCTTTGAAGGAAGACCTAATACTTAAATCTAAGTAGGATTATGTGGTGTCACCAGGATTGGTAGCATGTTTTATCACAATGGGTCCCTCGCAGAGGTTTAAATTTATATCAACAGGACAATCGGTTTAAATTCAGACTAACGCCTGCACATCTTGTTCTCGTTGACAGGAAAAGATGTCAACATTCCGGTCAAATTCATTGTTTTCATTTATATTTACAGGAAAAGGTGTTAAAATATTGGCCAGAAGAGGAACCAATTAACCACGGGGACATCACCATTGAGTGTACGCAAACTGAACACAACTCTGATTTTTGCGTCAGAACTTTAAAACTTAAAAAGGTACTAATTTCCAGCACAATTTATGTTATTCATTTGTATATCTGTAACTCGTTTGGCTTCTGATAGCAGAACAGCATCATCCAGTGACAAAAGTATTTTGACAGACACACCATGTCTATATAATATATAGGTTTGATGCCAACGAGGGCTAGCAAGTGCAATCTCCTCTCCCATATAGATACGATATATGCCCATACATGTTCTCATCGGTCTGAATTATATATAGTACCAGTTCAAGTATAAGTTGCATATAACTTAAGCATCCTATGCTTCACGAGACGACTTGTACATTTTACGTGATATTGACATATGTCAGGTTTTAAATGAGAGTGTATTGCCTGATTCACATGTTATGTTATCCTTTATAAAGACTTCTTGTGTGTACAAGACTCGTGGAAGTTACGTTCCACCTGTAAGTCACCACACAGATGGACATGTAGGAGTGTGCATTTGAACATTCTTCACCTTGTGCAATAATAATGTCTTTTTTCCTCCACATTTAAAACATTGAGGACTTCAGTTCGTGACGTATTTAACTATAGGGCATTTGTCTTGACGCTTTGAAGCTAGCGTCACACCCTAATGCGATATCAATTGCATGAGGGTGTGACGCTTTGAAACTAGCGTCACAGCCTGATGCGATATCAATTGCATGAGGGTGTGACGCTTTGAAACTAGCGTCACAGCCTGATGCGATATCAATTACATGAGGGTGTGACGCTTTGAAACTAGTGTCACACCCTGATGCAATATCAATTGCATGAGGGTGTGACGCTTTGAAACTAGCGTCACACCCTGATGCGATATCAATTACATGAGGGTGTGTTCTTTCCTTTTTTTTTTTGTCCACCAGGGAGCTCTCTTTCCTCCCCTTTTAGGGTGATTTCCTTACTCCTGATGACGGCTTCTGTGACTGATTGATTGCTCGATCAATTGATTGATTGATTGATTGATCGATCTGTAAATGTAATTGGCTATTGCCTGTTACAAATTTGTATGGTTGTTTTAGGGTACACATGTGCGCAGCTTGACGCAATTCCATTACATCGGATGGCCAGATCACAACGCACCACGTGACACTACAGGGGTCATACAATTCAGAGAAAAGGTCAATAGGACACCAAGTAAACTGAATGGACCAATCGTAGTCCACTGCAGGTATTGATGTTAACCGTTATGATTTTCTTAGGCAAAATATATACTAGGTAAAACACGACATCTTGGTAACGTCTACTTATATTATGCTTAAGTAATAAAAGACATGTTACTGGTTTACCTTAAAATTATGGTCATTTAAAAATTAAATGTTGACATTTTTGTTCAAACATTACAGTGTAAATATGTGTATGTTAAGTCCTACATTATTTGTGTTTAATTATCAGGTTTACCGTGTGCAGTCCATTTCTTGTTGATTGTCTTTTAAGCTTTATTATCCTGAGAGCAGCTTATTGGAAGTGACGGCTTATGTTGCTTCCCAACAATTATTAACAAAATGATACATTATATAAGGACGGAGTGCAATAGAAAATGTGGAATAACCTATAAAGTGCAAAGAAAAGGAAGAAAGAAGAGGTTGCATGGAGAAGCATGAAATGTATTAAGCTTCCAATTCTCTTCTGTAGCATTTGTACTAATAATAAATACTGATATTAGGGGTTTTAACAAAACAAAGATAACAGTTTGTAGCTTTAATAATAACAGTATTGCACATATAAACATCAATATGCATTCATACAATATCACATAAACATATTTCTTCACTGAGTTTATAGATACAGACAAACCCTTACCATGTGTCGTCTGTCTGTGTCCACGAGTACCTATGTCTATACGCACACACAGAAAAACCAAAACACGCGGCATGCTTCAAAAATGCCATAATTAACATACTCATGGGAGATAAAACATACATATATCAACGCACAGAAAGAAGAAATCTCATATGTATAATATACAAATCTTACTTGCATGAACAGAAGGCAGAAAAACATAACACGGTCAACTGAAACATCACCAAGACGACATGAATATTTTTAATCTGTTACCAGATACCAGTTA
>JAVFBX010046600.1:0-30429 GCA_034783855.1 Mopalia kennerleyi | reverse complement strand
GGGGGGAATTAACTTCCCAACATTATGGAAAGTTCAATCACTTCACATCTTGATGTGCTAGTGTCAATTATTGTTTGAATACACTGCCATCATATACTAGTATTAAGTGAAATACCTTAAGCATGGCGTAAAACACCTATCAATCAATCAATGTTAATTTACCTGTTATTTGTAATTACTGTATAGTTAGAATATCTCCCAATGGGAATGCGAAATTTATAATTATTGATTCTTCAATGTGGATCTGAATACTCACACACAACAAATGCTTTTTTAGAAGTATGCCATGTTAACACATAGACTATTGTAAAATTATGTGATACTCTTAAACAATATCATGATCATGTCAAACACTTTTACAGTAACTATCATTATACTTACAACTAACTGTGCTCTGGAACATCTACATTGCAACTATGTATGGACTTTGCATTCAAATAAACAAACGATGGTGGCGTTATCAGTTTGAGTGTTTGTGAATGAATTTGATTTCTATTTTGAAGAGAACAAATTTGATCAAATAATAAACAAAATTTTATTCCCTGTTAAGTAACAAAAAAACTCCTGTTACATTGCAAATTTATGTTCAAATCCAATAGCCTCGGCTTCCACTATGAGTTTGGGACATGTCAAGCAAAGTAACATATATATATGCTACAATAATTTGACTTAAGCATATAACTTCAAGGAAAGTGTCCCACGTTCCTAATAGTCATATAGATATGATAGTTCAATGTTGTTGTTGTTTTATTTCAGGTTCTGGTACCATTGTTAGCCAATGACAGAAACCATGATCAGTGGCCACATGTTGTATCTTCAGATGTTCAGAGACATGTCCATAACCTTAAAAGTAATGTGTATGTTGTGGCTGGACAAGTTAAAGGAAAAACATTACTACCTCTACCCGTTGGAACAGAAAGAATTGAGAGTTTTCATGATGATGACAAGTCAGTATTACATCTCAACATAATAAGCAACACTTTTTTTCTTTCTCTCTTTTAAATTTTATTCTCAAATCCTTTTTTTTATTTAAGATGAAAAAAAAGAGCACAACACCACATTAAATAATCAAAAAACAACATATCAATTAACGATTGCAAAGATCAGCAAATTTAACTAATACCGTTATACGGATCTGAAATTGGAATTTAGTGGCTTTTTGGATTGGCCCTAGAAAAATCTTTTACTCATCTTTGCTAAAACATTCTATGTTACGGAACAAAATTTTAAAGAATTCTGTGTAGTGGCTTCTAAATGTCACAAGAACTAATGGACCTTAAGCAGTACAGTGATTATTGGTGTTTCAGATATGATGACTACATGTATGACAGAAACCTTGTTCATGCCATTGAATCTGTGATAATTGAATGGACACATCAGATCAGAGAAGTGCTGAAAAGAGACTCTGCACAACTACTTCTAGAAGGACAAGATCCAACTCCTTTTGTGGAACTAAGTTTCTGGCAAAACAAAGCTCAAAACTTGGAATGTATATATGAACAGGTAAATTCATTTCTGTTGACTGATATTTACAATAGTGGAAATGTCTACAAAACTGATTAAGATAATACTATGATTTGACTGAATAAGGTATAACATTTGCAAGACATTTTTGGGTTTCATTTAATTATTTTCTTTAAAAAAATTGTTTAAACAAATTTCAGCTCAGAGACCCAAAGGTCCGGAAGATGGCAGAACTTTTGGAGAAGACAAACAGTAGTTACTTTCCATCATTTAAAAATATTTTCCGGGATGTTGTCAGTGGTAAGTAATATAGGGTATTTTTATTTTTTTTTTTTTTTCATTTGAGTAGAATTGGAGAAAACAACATGGACAAGGCAACTTTCAAATTTGGTTTATTCTATTGACAAAAAGAGGACAGTCTGCTATATATGGACTGATTTAAACTTCTCTGTGATTTGCATAATTTGTTAATTTCATAACTATAATTTTGTTTATCATGTGAAATCTTTCATTTTCATGTTTCTAAATAAGTTGGACGATTTCTTGCCTTTTCCAGCATTATCAGAAGCCCAGGATATTAACATGTACCTGAAACCACTAAGGCATCATTTTGAAGATATTGAAGGGGCTGAGTTTGGAGACGTCAAGAAGTTGATAGAGCCTCTGATGCACACCGTCTGTTTGTTATGGGCTAACTCTCAGTATTATAACACACCAGCCAGACTGGTCGTGTTACTTCAGGAGACATGTAATCTACTCATTCAGCAGGTCAGTTCAGATGGTTGGTAATATAAACAGTCAAAGTTCACAATTACTCCACCATGAAATCAGCACATTTTTGTTTTGCATTGTACATTTAGATAAGTTTAATGTTCACTTTGAATGGATTTGTGTGTTTCCTGGGCATTGTGCCATGATTTGAAACTTTGCCAAGTGTACACAATTTATGATTTTCTATAATTATAATAGACTGGCATTGATCAACTATTTGGCAAAGGCAAACATACAATTGCCAGTGTTATAAGTAATGCATATCTTTTGTTTAAAGCTTTTCTATGAAATTAATAACATATATTGGTACAAAAAGATAAATAATAATACACCTTCAATGTTACATTGGCTTCTTTATATTTACTAATTATTGCATAATGGTGATTAGAAAATGTGGACTTTACTAATGTTTTCAAGTGTGATATAATACCACATGTAAAATATGTTGTGTACATTTTAGCTGCCAATTATTTATAACACAAGCGCCTTTATTTTATTATGCTATGAATGAACAAATGAAGTTTACGATTTGTATCGATTTTCACAAAAAAGGGTGTTTACGACAAAAAAGCCAAACTTTGGTATAAACTGCTGGCACCTTCTCTGTCAATCTTGTGAGTTATGACTATAGTGTAAATTCAGAAAGTTTAAAGTTTACATAATAGAATTAATTGGTTCTGCCTTTCAATCTTTTTCAGGCCAAAACTTTTCTGGACCCAACAGAAATCTTCAAAGGTGAAGTTGAGGAGACAATTGAGAAGGTTCAAGAATCCCTGGATGTATTACGGTTCTTTAAGAGCAGCTACGAGGATTACAAGGGAAAGATGAAAGATTACTTCAAGGAAGGGGAACCAAAAGAATGGGAATTCTCCCCAGATTTAGTATTTGCCCGTTATGACAAATTTGTTGAGAGAGTTGAGATTGTCATGGTGAGTTTGTTTGTATCCAAAACGTTGATGAATAAAAATCAATAAAAGAAATAATCATATTTTCGTTTCATTTTTGTGAAAGGATAAGCTGTGTCTTATTTTATTTAAGTTTATTATTATTATTATTTATTTATTTTTTGGTTACCAGGAGCTGATGGAGACAGCTACAGAATTCATGAAGCTGGAGAAGATAGAGATTGGAGGAATTAAGGGAAAGAGTCTCAGTCAACAGGTGCTGGATGTGTTTGAGGAGTTTAATGAACTGTTCAAGGTCTTCACAGAACGATCCTATGACTGTATGGATCCAACAGAAACGGAGTTCATCACAGATTACACAAACTTTAACAATAAAGTGGCAGACTTAGACAGACGGATGGCCACCATTATATGTCAGGCATTCGATGATTGCTGTGGATTGGAAGCTTGTTACAAGGTCAGCAAACATATATAAAGATCAGGGTCCAGTTGCTCAAAGCTCTGTTAACGTATTACGGTCTGTTGGATGACATTTTGTTAGTTACAATGAATTTATATTATGTTGTGGCGTCCAATTCTTTATGACACAACATCATCTAACTAGCTATTAGGCTAACAGAGCTTTGAACAACCAGTCCCAGGACCTTTTTTACTTTGTTGTTTCACTCATGCTTGTTTCACGTCCAAAATGCCTTGTTTTTATTAATGATGTAGAAATAAACTAGCCATCCCACCATGCAACAAACAAATGATGTCATTTGACCTCATATTTCAAAAACCATGTTCCTCCAGTTCAACATTACAATAGAAACCTTAGAAAAAGGCTGCTGAATTTAAGGTCGAAATTGTAACAGGCCTCCCTTGATTACTTTCAAGAAATGTTGATATTGTTTATGGCATTCATGAAAAAAAGGAGCTGTTTCAAGAGTAGTAGTGTAGTAAGTTCGAACTACAACTACTATGACTGTTCTGGCTGGGCTATAGAATCAATATATATGATGATTAACATTTTACATTTATCTGTTGTATTTTTACAGCTATTGGATATAATGGGAAGTTTACTGGACCGTGCTTTAATTAAGGCAGACTTTAATGAGAAATACCCCCTGATAATAGACATGATGCATGTGGAGTTAGACACGGCTAAGGAGATATACGATGCTCAGATGAACCAGAAATCAGATAGAGGCAGAGAACCAGTGCACAAAAACATGCCGAAGGTAGCTGGTGGTCTACGATGGGCACATGAATTAAGGGAACGGATTACCCAACCATTGAGCAATTTCAAACATATTGAAAACCCGTAAGTTACTGCTTAAGCTTCTACAAAGTCACATTTATGTCAAAATATATCTTCTTTAACTGAATAGTATTGAAAATTCCTTATTTTCACATTCCAAAAGTGTATTGTTGTGTATTTATGTTGTAGCTGTATGGAAACAGAAGAAGCTTTACTTGTTTTCACCAAGTATGAGGAGATGATGGAGTTGCTTAGTGCGTAAGTACACTCATCATGTCGTAATGAGTCAAACTAGGATTTAAAGATCACATATCTTAAGCACAACTTTGCAAGTCAGTATTAACCAATGGGTTTATTTGCCTAGATTGTAAAAGCACTTGAAGCTTTGTTGTATTCCAGCCCTTTAACAGATTTAAATCCAAAGACTACAAACCAGTTGCATTTGATACACTTATTAACAAAAATAAAATCTCGATCCAATTTTAAACTTTGAATATTCTGTTTTTTCCTCCAGATATGATCAGGCAATCTACAAGGACTGGACCGAGGGAGTTGACGAAGCGTGTAGCTTCAACCTGTCATTACCACTGATTACCAGGAATGAAGAAAACAAACTCATTTCTGTCAACTTTGATCCACAGGTTGGTAATTCAAAATCACTTGTCTACCATGAAAAAAAAATAATAAAAGAAAATAAATGTATATTTACTCTAGAGTCAAAGAGAATCAAGCTGAAAAACTTTTAAGCAAATGATCTTAACTATGTGAAATTATTTCCATAATATAAAAACAAACTTTTTGAATGGCATGCCTGATGATTTATATAATGAAAGTCAAATAAGGTATCCTCTAAAAATGGTCACCTATTCTGTTGAAGAGATTCCATTAATTATGTGAAGTTAAGTCTATCATATAGATATACATTGTTACCAATAACATGTTTGATTATTTATTGTGTTGTTGTTTTTCTTGCAGCTTGTTGCTGTTTTACGAGAAGTGAAATATTTAGAGACACAGGAAACAGACGAAATTCCCAATAGTGCTTCAACTATCTTCTCTCGAAATGACACCTTCTTCCAGTATGTGGCTAATCTGGACCTCACTGTAAAGTGGTACAATAAAGTCCGCACGACTGTCCTTGAAGTAGAGTACCCATTGATAGAAAGTCAGTTACAAGATATTGACACCAAGTTAGAGAAGGCAGAGACAAGTCTGAACTGGAACACTGATGGTAAGATATGTGAAATATCGTTGCGAAAACTGTATTTCTGATTGATGCGATGTTTTCTGCATTGTTTTTCTTCCTTAATCAATATAGTGAAATGGGAACTAGGATGGGAAATGGCAACAAGGTCTAGTGTGTGTCTGTACTATCTGACTATCTTCACATATCGAATATATATATGTGAACAATGTATCTGTGTTAGACATAAATTTAATGATTCTAAACTTGGATAGCTTTATGCACCAATATGGTTGTTGCCAACCTGTTGGATAACTTGGATGTAAACCTTACAACGTGTAGGGGCACGGTTGGGGTTTGTAATATTTAGAAACGTTATATGTATTTTCTTCCAAGACTTTAATAAAGACAAGATGTCATTTGATGATTTAAGTTAATAAAGCTTATTTTATCTACTCAGGGATCTGGGAGTATATTCAGACTACAAGAGATGTTGTACATGATCTGGATATCCGTGTACAAAAAGCCAAGGACAACGTGGAAGATGTACAAAAACTTATGTCAAGCTGGAGTAAAACACCTCTGTTCGAGAGAAAAGATGATAAACATGATTCTCTTTTACATCTGGATGATAGAGATGATAGGCTCAAGAAAAGATACAATGAGATCAAAACGACAGGAGAACAGCTTCACAAAATACTCAAGGTATGCTAACTGAAGCCTTGTGCAGAAAATTTATCTCATTTCTCTATGTGAAAGAGTTTTATAATGAAGATCCCAGGGCATGGGATCGTTATTGGTAACGATATATATTAAAATAAAAACCTCTGCACACAACATTTAGGTACCTATCAATTCTTGCTTTAAAATGAAAGACTACTTTTTTTGTTTGAGTGAAATGTAACTGCTTATACATACATCTAGTTTAAATTATTTCCTCAGTGTCACTTATATCAATCTTACATATTGATTCACATTTTATTATTTCAGGAAAATATGGAACTGTTCATGGCAGACGGCAACTCAGAAATGTGGAAGGCCTATGTGGACTATGTGGATGAATTTGTTGTTGATGGTTTCTTCAACACAATGAACTGTAGTTTGAATTTCTTGCTCGAAAACACTGAAATTAAGAACTCTCCTCTTCCGCTGTTTGAAGCCCACCTGGAGTTACAAGTTCCCGAGATGATTTTCCTGCCATCCCTGGATTACGGAGTGGCTGATGGTTTCTATGACTTGGTGGATGGTCTAGTGGGAGATATCTACAAACAATCCTCTCTCATTCCTAGATTGGCTGCTCATAGTGGACAGGAACACTACCAGGTCAGTTGTCGGTTTCATCTTTCTGACATTTAAAATATATGGGCTCCTTGACTTTGGTAGAATGTTTTCAGCCTAGTTATACTGTCTTCACTAGTGGAAGATTTTTTTTGTCCAACTGACCCTATGACTTCAAATTTTATTTGTGTCAGTGTGGCATTCACTGTTGGAGTATGCCGCTATCATATTATTGCTTCAAACCAATCGATCAATCAATGGTTTGGGTACGAATGATTGACTTCAAATGTATTGCTTTCCTCTAAGAGTAATTTGATTATATTGTAGCCTGATCTTGAGGACATGGAAGAACTATCTGAGATGAGACAGGACTTAATGGACAGAGTTCAGAACATCATGAACAAGGCCTGTGAGTTCAGGAACTCTTTTGACAACTATGCTTACCTCTGGGTGGATGATAGAAATGAGTTCATGAGACAGTTCTTACTGTACAACCATGTTCTCACCACAGAGGAGATTGAGGCCAATGCTGAGGAGGGTGTCCCTGAATGTCCACCAACACTTGCCCAGTTTAAAGACCAGGTAAGCACTTGACATATTGACCATCACCATCCTTATTAGAATTTTAAAGAGGGGAAAAGAAAACTTTCTGATGGACAAACTTAGAGAGAACACCCTCCTATGTAATCCCTATCACATTTGGAATAGTTCTAAAGCGTTGAGACAAATTACAAAATCTTCTCCAAACTTCCTGCAGTATGGTTGGTTACTTCGGAAGCTGATTACCTCCATGTTTTGAATGGGTGTGAGATTATATAGATTTTATTTCCATGTAAAGCTTTGACCATAATGTCATGCTCTCCATATAAACTCAGGGTTGAATTAATCCGCGCGAATTAGCGCGGCATGAAAAGACAATAATATTTTTGAAAGAAAGAATGATCTTTTCATGATTGATCCCTGGTAGTGGCTTAACATTTAGTGTTTTATCTAATGACCTATATAGTTATCGCAGCAGAGGTGTATAATTTTTATCAAAAGTTGGCGGCCCCCATTGATCTGATGAAACCAGTATTCAAAGCCTGCCTTATCCTATTTGTCTATATTTGTGTTGGATTAATAATGGTCATCAATATGTTTGGCTAACAAAGTTTAATATAAGAAATATAAGCACGATTTGTTTCCCCCCCTTTTACCAATCACCTATCAGCTGTTTTGAAATGTGATTGAATCAATACAATGTGATAGCAATAACCCCAATCCACTACATAGACCTACATCAATTACCTGAGTCACCATTATAAACTGCTATTGAAATACATACATGTACTGGCTCCTCCTTGGAGAGTTTGTGACCCGTTGTTGTTTCTGCTTAGTGAAAATGTCTTCCCATTGTTTTCCCTTTACTCATGTTATAAACTTATGGTTCCTTAATGAAAGGAAAATATGCTGCTATTTG
Organism: Mopalia kennerleyi; assembly: GCA_034783855.1. Classification (NCBI taxonomy): domain Eukaryota; kingdom Metazoa; phylum Mollusca; class Polyplacophora; order Chitonida; family Mopaliidae; genus Mopalia; species Mopalia kennerleyi. The sequence continues at coordinate 22,129 of JAVFBX010046600.1, read as the reverse complement.
TATTTGTTGGCCACACTCTGTTGATACTGGGTTAATCAAAAGCTTTCTCTTCCTAGGAGTACAGGTCTGTACTGCGTAATCCCCCCAAAAAACAATTTACTTGTTTTTATTGTTGAAAGAAATCCAAGGGTTTTCAGAGTTAAATGTTTCTGTTTTTGCAGATTGACACATATGAGAAGGTGTATGAAGAAGTTGAGCACCTTGAAGGCACAAACATATTTGAGCACTGGTTCAGGGTAGATGCTCGTCCGTTTAAACAAGCTCTGCTCAATATTGTCAAACGATGGAGCTTCATGTTCAAACAGCATCTTATTGATCATGTGACAAACAGTCTGAAGGAGTTGACTGTGTTTATAAGACAAGCTGATGATGGTCTTACCAAGCCTGTTGAAGAAGGGGACTATGTTGGTCTGGTTGCAGTCATGGGTAATCTGTTTGCTGTCAAAGAAAGACAAGCCAACACTGATGAGATGTTTGAACCTCTTAAACACACAATCGAACTCCTCAAAACATATGACCAAGAGATGCCTGAAGAAGTTCACCTTCAATTACAGGTCAGTGCTTGAAGAACTTTCAAATCATTAAATGATTTAAACTCTTTTCCAAGTGCTCCGTTTGATCTTACATGTAACATTCTGGCCTTTGCAGTTATTATATCAGACTGTTTAAATGTTAATTCACCGGTTAATATATCAGTTTCACCTTTTTTATCATAGGAACTGCCTGAACAATGGAACAACACAAAGAAGATATCAATTACAGTTAAACAACAGGTGGCGCCACTACAGGCCAATGAGGTGGCTAATATCAGAAAGAAGAGTGCTACATTCGACGTAAACCAGCACAAGTTCAGAGAACTCTTCAGGAAAATCCCACCCTTCTTATATGACTGTGAAGATCCATACAGGAGCCTTGATAAAGTATGTATGAATTTCAATTTTCATGACCCTATTCAATGTTTTTATTTACCCTCTGGCTTAGGGAAGTATGTTTCATGGATAGTCATGTCATAGGAGAAAAGTTTAATATTAACCAACCATGATGTGGTTGTGTAAACAAGCAGATACTGATGGATTCTCTTCAAATAAATACCATTTACCACAAAAGTTAAGCCCAATCAATCGCAGGAGTATGTATGTTATTTATTTAAATTTGATACTGCTTACTTTCAGTATCATGAAGAAATCTCCCACATGGAGAGAGAGATGAACACACTGTTAGAGTCAGCTGGTCTCTTTGAGGTGAACGTTCCTGACTTTAAACAACTCAAACAGTGTAGAAAGGAGATCAAGCTGCTGAAAACTCTGTGGGATTACATTTTTATTGTACGTACCAGTATTGAAGACTGGAAGACAACTCCCTGGAAGGAGATTAATGTGGAACAAATGGACATGGACTGTAAGAAATTCTCAAAAGATATCCGTTCCTTAGATAAGGAGATGCGTGCGTGGGATGCTTACACAGGTGTTGAAAACACAGTCAAGAACATGCTGACTTCTTTACGAGCTGTGGGTGAATTACAAAACCCAGCCATCAGAGAAAGGCATTGGCAACAACTAATGGCAGCTACCAAGGTAGGTACATTTTAGACAATGCCGAAAGAAAGACTTATCACCTGAGATTTTGAACAAAATTTAAAATAAATTTGAGAACTTTTGATGAAAAGTACTTTTGTTTTCACCCATATCATTTTATTATATTAGATCTTTCAGATGATATTTTAAATGCCTTTTGTGTATCGCATCACCATTTGGATGCTTCTGATTTAGTATCTTAACTTTTAGCTATGCTGGATTTAATTGGCTTATATCCAGCTCTTCTTTCCCATATATAATAATAACTCGATCTATTTGCTTTTCAGGTACGCTTTGTCATGGATGACCACACTAATCTTTCGGACCTGCTCTCCCTCAATCTTCATGACTTTGAGGATGAAGTACGTAACATTGTGGATAAAGCAGTGAAGGAGATGAGTATGGAGAAGGTGCTGAAGGAATTAGATGTGACCTGGGCTTCAATGGAGTTTGAACATGAGAAACATCCACGAACTGGAATCACTATTATTAAGACGAGCGAGGAGCTCATTGAAACACTGGAAGATAACCAGGTATATAATGAACTCGGGGTGTTTTGGTGGTTACATTCTGAGTAATAAAAATATTAATTAAATTTGCAAAAAGTTTTTCACTTATTATTGGATTTTCATCAAATTCAAATATTTGTAATCCTGAGTATCCAAGCTTTCCAAAGATATATATATACTGTACACAATGTTCCTATCAACATTATGAAGCATTATGAGCTTAGATTTTCTCCAAATCAAACCAGGGATCCAGTTAGCCCTGTAAAACCATTCTTTAGTGCTGTTATTCCCCACGGCATTTCAGATGATTTTTAAAACCTTTTGAAAGAGCAAATTTGGAAATTTTTGTTTTTTCGATAACATTGTTTAGAAATGCTTATTAAGCACTGAAACTGGTAGTATTTTGTATATTGTTGTTTTCCTCTTTTGTCCAGGTTCAACTTCAAAACATGTTGACATCAAAGTTTATTGCTCACTTCCTGACTGAAGTGTCATCTTGGCAGAAGAAGCTCTCCACTGCTGACCAGGTGATCTCTATTTACATGGAGGTCCAAAGGACTTGGTCACATTTAGAGAGCATTTTCATTGGCTCAGAGGATATTAGAAAACAACTGCCCGAAGACTCTGAGAGATTCGACAGAATTGACAATGATTTCAAGGTAATACAAGCAGTATACTTGTATGTTTTATAAGCTGTTTTAATAGCAATAAATATCTTCTGTTGTATTCCCATTTGCCAATCTGCCATGACCTCAACTATAAATATATCACCGCAATAAAATGGCAAGATACTTGTTTTTTTTTAAACCAACATTGCACTAAATATAAAAAACATTAAGAATGAGAAACGTTGTTTCTGATTAACTGTTTTTGTGTTACAGCAACTGGTTAGTGAAGTTGAAAAAACTACCAATGTGGTAGAGGCAACGAATCAGCCGAGACTTTATGAGAGGCTGGAGACTCTCCAGGGACATTTGGTGCTTTGTGAAAAGGCCCTGGCTGAATATCTGGAAACCAAACGTCTTGCTTTCCCCAGATTCTATTTCGTGTCATCAGCAGATTTACTAGATATTTTATCTAATGGAAACAATCCTACAGCTGTAAGTACAGGAAGCATTGTGGGTTTATGTCATCCAGCATAAAAAAATAAACTTGATTAATAATCTGTCAATACTGGTAATTTGTTTTCCATCCATTTGCTTTTTTAAAAAAATTCTCCTCTAACAACTTTTTATCATTTATCCATGTAAAAACCGACCTTGATATCATAGAAACAACATAATGATATTTTGTTTATCCATCAAATTTAATTGTCATCTTAACTTTCCAGGTTGCTCGTCATCTGACAAAACTGTTTGACAGTCTGGCTCATCTGAAGTTTAAACAAGATGATGAAGGGAATGACACAAAGACCGCCCTGGCCATGTACAGTAAAGATGGGGAGTATGTGGATATGGATAAGCCATGTGACTGTTCAGGACAGGTAAGCGTCATCTATAATCCTTTGTAAGCCTGGCTACTCATTTAAAATACATGTTGTGAATTAAAAGTGTTTAACAGTTTAGGAGGTTGGATGATTTTCCAGTTATTCATATAATTTACCAATCAACCAATGTGTCTTGTTAGGTTGAGGTATGGTTGAACACGCTGTTGGATTCAATGAAGAGTACAGTAAGACATGAGATGACAGAGGCTGTGATATCTTATGAAGAGAAGCCCAGAGAACAGTGGCTATTTGATTATCCAGCCCAGGTAGCCCTTTGTGGCACTCAGATTTGGTGGACCACAGAAGTCAACATTGCATTCGGACGACTTGAAGAGGGATATGAAAATGCTCTCAAAGACTACTTCAAGAAGCAGGTAAGAAGAAATTGAGAAATCGTAAACTACAGTGATACATGAAACTGTTCACCTGCCTGTTTGACCTCTATAAGCAGGGTGCCTATACCCTGGATAATTGATCACACAGCACATGTTAAGTGAACTCTGGTACTTGGTCAACATGGTGGGCTCTATATTAGTTTCAGGTCTCTGTTTACTAACTTAGTGGTGACAAAAATTCAGGCATCTTTTCCAGCTATTTCGATGGCATAAAACATACACAAAGCAAGCAACAATTTAGAACTGGTAGAGTAGATTTGTTGGCCCATACTCAAACCTATGATAACCTTTGTTTTAGGTGAATCAACTGAATGCTCTGATCACAATGTTGATTGGAGAACTGACAAAAGGAGACCGACAGAAGATTATGACAATCTGTACCATTGATGTACACGCCCGTGACGTGGTGACTAAACTCATCACCAATAAGGTGGACAGCTCTCAAGCATTCACCTGGCTCTCACAGCTCCGTCACCGGTGGGATGACAATGATAAAGACTGTTATGCTAATATCTGTGATGCTCAGTTCCGTTACTCTCATGAATATCTAGGCAACACACCTAGACTGGTCATTACACCATTGACTGACAGGTAAGTCTTTGATTGTTTTTAATAAGATGCTTCAGCATCTACATCAAACTTCTTTATAAAGAGATTTAACTTTAAAGTCACTGGAGACGTTTATTGTATCATATTCCCAGATCACCAGTGCAAATGAAAGATACTTTTTATATAATTATGCATTCAATAAAATGTTTATCTTCTGTGATATTAATGTATTGGTGAATTCCCCTACCAGGTGTTACATTACTCTGACCCAGTCCCTTCACTTAACAATGAGTGGTGCCCCAGCAGGACCCGCTGGTACTGGTAAAACAGAGACAACCAAAGATTTAGGAAGAGCTCTGGGAATTATGGTCTATGTCTTCAACTGCTCAGAACAGATGGACTACAAGGTATGAAACATCTACAAATCAGATCAGTCTTCAATTTCTCAACACTGTTTAGAATCATGAAAAAAGCATACAGACTTTTACACTTAAAAGAACCTATTTATCTGATATACAGAAATAAACATTCATCATTATAGGGCTAAAGGAAATGTTTGCACTTGTGATTTAACCATAGAAATAAAATAATTTTGAGAAAATATATTAAAATCAGACAAAACTGACCTATCTCTCTTGTAACCTGATAGTCTTTCTTTTGTTTGTAGTCAATCGGAAATATCTACAAAGGTTTGGCTCAGTCTGGTGCCTGGGGTTGTTTTGACGAGTTTAATCGTATCTCAGTGGAGGTGTTGTCAGTAGTGGCAGTCCAGGTGAAATGTATACAGGATGCTATCAGAGACAATAAGAAAATGTTCAGCTTTATGGGAGAGGTGATCAGTCTAATCCCTACTGTTGGTATCTTCATCACCATGAACCCTGGATATGCTGGACGAACGGAACTACCAGAAAACCTCAAGGCACTTTTCAGGTTAGACTGTACTCCTGGTGTTTATAAGATTAAAGGCTAGCTCTAGCATACTTTTATTCACTCTAGTTTCTTTATTCATGTATGTATTGTTCATGTTTATATCTGTATCATAATTTACTTCTGCAAGAATGCAATTTTTTAAAGTAATCTAAAATGCCTGTGTTTTCTCCATCAGACCATGTGCTATGGTTGTTCCTGACTTTGAGCTGATTTGTGAGATTATGTTGGTGGCTGAAGGTTTCTTAGATGCCCGTCTATTAGCCAGGAAGTTCATCACTCTTTACAGTCTGTGCAAAGAACTGCTCTCTAAACAGGTATGTGATATCTCTTAAGATCATGATTCATCAATGAATAAGTAATTATCCAATCACAGTGAATTCCTGACCACTCATACATTCTGTATGTGGAGAGCATAATTTACATCTATAAATGAATAGTGGGTTTCATTGTCTATTGAATACTGTTAACAGGGCTTATATTCCTGCTGTGACGATAAACTGTCCCCAAATTAGCTTTTTCTTCAGAAAAAACGCAACCAATACCCCTCTAAGGACTATTGAAACTAATTGAGCTAGGTGGCATTTATGCAAATATGCGGATTTCAGTTACTTAACTCTTTGGTTACGGAATATTTTTCTTAGTCCGTTGCCCTTTACAAGATTTGCTTGTGTGCAATAAAGCTAATGCTCATTGGTTGTGGACAATAGCTAATCAGAGGGAAGTTTACATCGACTACTTTACGAGCCACTCACAGCCACTTGCCGGCTTTTCTGAAGAAAATCCAAGCCGCTGTGAGTGGCTTGTGGTAGTGATAGAGTTAATATTGGTTACACCATTACACCATGTTATTTCTTCTAGTCCCCAATAAGCAGAGACCAGCCAGCAGTTCACAAACGTCAAGCCTTTGTGAATAAACTTATGCCAACAAAATATGTCAACAAAACAGACGTTAACTTCTTTTGTTTATATTATTCTTGATTAATAACCTTACAGGCTTATTATATTAGGATACAACTGTTGATGTAATGTGACTAAGTTGTAGAACAGGGACTAGCTGGTGAATAATATCTCGTCTCAAATTCTGGGATATTTTGTATCCCTTATGTGTCCTTTATATGGCTGGTTAATCATGTCCTTCAAGCTAGAATTATTTTAAAAAAAACTTTTAGTCACAACTTTGAATATATGGTGTTATTTGAATGCTGTGTTTTAGGATCATTATGATTGGGGCTTAAGAGCAATCAAGTCTGTGTTGGTGGTGGCTGGATCTCTAAAGAGAAGTGATCCAGGAAGGCCAGAAGATCAGGTGGGTTGTAACTCACATAATAAACACTTATTATAATTAATATGCTAATTGATAACTTTTTGCAAAAAAAACCCGATTTATTTATAAACACCTTTAGATCATCTATTACATTTAAACTTATTTACAAAATGTTTTATAAGGTGTAAATGCACTGAATTTTACCATTTGCTTCTTTTGTATAGGTGTTGATGAGAGCTCTGAGAGATTTCAATGTACCAAAGATCGTTGCTGATGACAGTCCTATTTTCATGGGTCTGATTGGAGATTTATTCCCTGCCCTGGATGTACCTCGTAAACGAGATCTGGAGTTCGAAAAACATATCAGACAGGCTACACTTGATCAGAAACTACAAGCTGAGGATAACTTCATCCTCAAAGTAACATTACAATTTTTTAAAATTTTATTATTATTATTATTTTGGCAAACTGTTCGATAACAGATGTTTGGTGCAGTTGAAAACATAAATAGTTCATGTATTGTTGAAGTACCGTACTGTAGTGGAAAGAAAAAGTCTAGACGGAATAATAACTTTTTTAAACATGAAGCTAAGTATTGATCTCTGCTTTCTTTTTAGATTGTTCAACTGCAGGAGTTGTTTGAAGTCCGTCACTCTGTGTTCCTGCTGGGAAATGCTGGTACTGGTAAGAGTGAGGTTTGGGGAACTCTTATTAAAACCTACAAAAACTTGGGCAAGAAACCAGTGGCTGTTGACCTGGACCCCAAATCTGTGACCAATGACGAACTGTTTGGTATTATTAATCCTTCTACCAGAGAATGGAAAGATGGTGAGTAACAGAAGGCAAATACTGATCATATAAGAACAGTATACCATTGCTGCCATGGGGTTAAAATTAAAATGAATAATTAATCAGTTGGCTTAAAAAAATGTTTTCTGTCATGCTTCTGCTTATAGTAAATTCTATTGTTTTATCTTATCAGTGTAAAATCTCAAGTCCCCTTTCTTCGAAGTTGTTGCTGTTTTATTTTGTACTGTTTAATTGGTATGATGATTTCCTAAGCTTTGGTGTATCTGTTTTCAGGTTTATTCTCTGTAATCATGAGAGACTTAGCAAATGCTCCTGGGGAAAGTCCTAAGTGGATTGTTCTTGATGGTGATATTGATCCCATGTGGATTGAATCTCTAAACACAGTGATGGATGATAACAAAGTGCTAACATTAGCCAGTAATGAACGTATCCCCCTCACCCCATCCATGAGACTTCTGTTTGAGATCAGTCATCTGAAAACTGCCACTCCAGCCACGGTGTCCAGAGCCGGTATCCTCTTTGTGAATCCTCAAGATCTGGGCTGGAACCCGTAAGTACTCTAAATCTTGTCAATTCAAAATGGTTTAAAGTAGATCTATAAGGCCAACTAAGTCTAAAATTGCTTTGTGGAACAATACTCTGGTTTGTTTTATAACCTTTAATTTAAAGCCATTTAAGATATCGTTTTACCAAATCTTTCACATTTAAGGGGTGATATGCAATTCTGAATATTTCTCCTGCAATTAAATATGTTTCTTCTCATTTCATTTTGTCTATATGATGGTCTACTTAATGCAAATTTATTATTCTTGTTGAACACAGGTATGTTCAAAGTTGGATAGACACACGTGAAGTTCAATCAGAGAGAGCTAACTTAACTATACTCTTTGATAAGTACTGTCCTGTGTGTCTAGAGACTATGAGAACACGTTTTAAGAAGATCACCCCTGTGGCAGAGATCAGTCAGATCCAGATGTTATGTTACCTGTTAGAGTGTCTACTCACCCCCGAGAACACTCCACCTGACTGCCCCAAGGAGCTCTATGAACTTTACTTTGTCTTTGCCTGTGTCTGGGCTTTTGGAGGTGTTACTTTCCAAGACCAGGTAATTATTCAATTCACATCAACAGTCATATTGTACGGTATTTTTAAAATTTTACACAACTAGAATCTGTTCAAACTAAGAAAGTGTTAAATAACGAAAATACTGTTAATCTTCACTTTCTAAAAGACACACAAATTGTTCAACAGTCATACTGTCATCAGAAACGAATTTGGAATAACATAAGTATATTGCTTTTGAGACTTGTGCTGAACACAAGTGATGAAATGAGAATATAAAAATTACCCTTTTGGTCACTATGGCCCTTCAAATCTGAATCCAGTATTCCTTTGACACAGCCATGATTTTAAGTCTATTTGAATTTCCTTTTCTTTCAGCTTGTGGATTATCGAGTTGAATTCACCAAATGGTGGATCACTGAATTTAAGACTGTGAAGTTCCCAGGTCAAGGAACAGTCTTTGATTACTTCATTGATGTGGAGACACACAAGTTTGAACCATGGTCAAGAAAGGTCCCAAAATATGAGTTAGATCCAGATCTGCCTCTTCAGGTAAATAGGCTGTTGAGTGATCGAGTTCATCTGTAGACCATCAGGTATCATCCGATAAAGGGTCGGGGTGGTTTTTACTAGGTTTCCTATCAGTTTTCCACCGTAATAAGGCAAGTAGCAGTGTGAAGTGGACAATCTGTCATCATACAAGTGAAAAACCCTTGAGTACGACACTAAACCTAAATCAAACAAAGTTGTCGCAAAGAGTCATTTCAGACAAATTATTTGGGGATAACCCAGTGAAGACCCTGTTCAGTTTGTTCTTCTCTACAGCACAGACCTGTTTATAATTTTAGTGTAGATTTGCTCACATAACCAACTTGCACATGATTATGAATATAATTTGAGTATTTTTCTGTTTATACAGGCAGCTTTAGTGCCCACTTCTGAGACCATCCGTGTGAAGTATTTTCTGGACATGTTGGTAGAGAAACAGCGTCCAGTGATGTTAGTTGGTAATGCTGGTACAGGAAAAACTGTTCTGCTACAGGACAAACTCAATGGTCTGCCTGAGAGCTACATGGTGGCTAATGTACCCTTCAACTTTTACACAACCTCTGAGATGTTACAGCGCGTTCTGGAGAAACCTCTTGAGAAGAAAGCTGGTCGTAACTTTGGTCCTCCTGGTACAAAAAGACTTGTCTACTTCATTGATGATCTGAACATGCCAGAGGTTTGTTCTCTTTTTTATAATTTAAGTCATTCAAGAAAAACTCATGTTTTATACTAGAAAATATCTAATTGTAGCAAAATGCAGTTTGTAATGTTTTTATAACAATAGACTTATTTAGTGACTCAAGTTGGATGATCTTATTTTCCTTCTCTGTAGACTATGTAATTTTTCTGTTGTTTTCTTGTCAATACTTGATATTTTGAAGCGGCCTGTAAGAATTTATAATTTCCAAGGGTCTAGTGTAGGAAAGTCTTCATGATACATATCCGGCACATGTGTAAAGATATTGAATTATTTTTGGTTTAGGTTGACCAGTACTTCACTGTACAACCCCACACTCTGATTCGTCAGCACATTGATCACAGCCATTGGTATGACCGGGCTAAACTGACACAGAAAGACATTCATAACACACAGTATGTCGCCTGTATGAACCCTACAGCTGGAAGTTTCACCATCGACTCAAGGCTACAGGTAAGAGCTTACTTTAGTCTTTCTAACAAATATGAAGTATTTCATGTCCTCAAACCACGACTATTAAGGCTGTTTCCTAAGATAAGGCACATGGACTTAATGTTTATGCATAATGTCACAGTAATAATACTTTTTGCATGGTTTCTTGTTTATATTGTAAACATCTAGATTCTTCTGCATAATTCACTAGATTGTTGAAATTTAGAATTTGTTTTAAAACTAATGATATTGATCTACTGATCTATTTTACAGCGTCATTTCTGTGTTTTTGCCATGAATTTCCCGGGTCACGATGCTCTGGTAACGATTTACTCCAGTATCCTCTCACAGCATATGGCTATGAATGGATTTGCCTCCCCTGTCCAGAAGTATGCTGGTAACTTAGTCACAGGAGCATTGGCTCTACATGCCAAGATGTCCACAACATTTCTCCCAACAGCCATTAAATTCCACTATGTCTTCAATCTAAGAGATTTGTCCAATATATTCCAGGTGAGTGAGAAACATGAGTATAAATTAGGTCAGATTGACTGCAACGTGCAATCGGTGTTCTTTGTTGAATCAGTCTGCATTCTTGTACAAGTGCAGCTACATTGTCCCTCCATTTGTTTACCACACACTTCAGAAACTGTTGTCTTCAGTCTATCTAGTCATGTCATTCAGGTTGCCTTTTCTTTTTAAAGTATTCTTTTTCTAGAGTTCAGTAAATTAATCGTTCACTTGATATCTCAGAGAGAGAAATGGAAGGGTTCATATTCAAATATTAGTAGGTGTTTGGCAGCGAAACTGGATCCTTAGTACACTTCTTGATATTATATATTCTTATTTCCAATTTGATAAAATAATTATGTGTGTTATTTTACCAGGGCATGTTGTTTGCTCAAGCTGATTGTGTGAAAACAGTACCAGAGTTGGTGAGGTTATGGAAGCATGAGGCACAGAGAGTCTACAGTGACAAACTGATAGAAGATGCAGATATTGACACTTTTAACAAACTTGTCAAAGAAATCACCAAGAAGAGCTTTGAGGTAATTTTACTTGTGGATATTTTGTAACTGGTGTTCAAGCAATGTTAGTTTTTATATATTTGGTAACAACAGAATTTACATGCTTTAAAAAAACTTTTCACTAAATGACTACAAAATGCACATGTTTATTTTTGCAGGATATGGATGAAGAGGTGGTGTTTCAAGATCCATGTATATACTGTCACTTTGCAACAGGCATTGGTGAGCCTAAATACATGTTTGTGCCAGGCTGGACTGAGCTCAATAAGATCTTGGTTGAAGCCTTGGATGGTTACAATGAACTGAATGCTGTTATGAATCTTGTGTTGTTTGAAGATGCCATGATGCATGTGTGCAGGATTAACCGTATATTAGAGTCTCCACGGGGCAATGCTCTCCTCATTGGAGTTGGTGGAAGTGGTAAACAGAGTTTGTCTCGCTTAGCTGCTTTTATCAGCAGTTTAGAAGTGTTCCAGATCACCCTACGTAAAGGATACAGTATTCCTGACCTCAAACTTGACCTGGCTGGTCTGTATATGAAAGCTGGAGTAAAGAATGTGGGTACCGTGTTCTTAATGACGGACAGCCAAGTTGCAGATGAAAAATTCCTTGTCCTTATTAATGACTTGTTAGCTTCTGGAGAAATCGCTGATTTATTCCCTGATGATGAGGTGGAAAATATCATTGGTGCCGTTCGTAATGAAGTAAAAGGTCTGGGAATGGAAGACAGTCGAGAAAACTGTTGGAAATTCTTCATTGACAGAGTCCGTAGACAGCTCAAGGTATGTTATATATTATTATTGTAACATGCCAACTTTCACAATGTTTCTTATAATTTGTAAATATATTTATTTTGTGTTTTAAAGTAAAGTAGCCATTTGAATGTCTGACCTATTATTTGTCAAAAATCAAATAAGAATCATAAATTATGCATTTTCTTGATTTCCAATGTAGGTTGTGTTGTGTTTCTCACCCGTTGGTGCCACCTTACGTGTAAGAAGTCGTAAATTCCCTGCTGTTACCAACTGTACCTGTATTGATTGGTTCCATGAATGGCCTGAAGATGCTCTGATTTCTGTCAGTAGAAGGTTTATTGAAGATGTGGAACTTTTATCGGTAAATTTATTTTATTATAGCAAAGTATGCATTGCTTGTTACTGAATTTAAATACATGACCTAGGAACTCTGAAGACATTTGATCTATCACTTTAAATTTGACTTAAAATCATGCATCTTTTGTTCCATTATATGAACGTTTTTTTTTTGGTTATTTTTAAAACGCACAAAATGGCTTATTTATGCTACTTTTTTTTTCCATTTCAGCCTGATCTCCGTGTCTCAATCTCTCAATTTATGGCGTTTACTCATAAATCTGTCAATACTATGAGTGCTTCCTATCTGGCCAATGAGAGGCGTTACAATTATACCACACCAAAGAGTTTCTTAGAAATGATTGTACTGTATCAAAATCTTCTGAGAAAGAAGAATCAAGAACTTCAAGCTAAGATTGTGAGACTGGAAAATGGTTTGGAGAAACTGAGAAGTACAGCGTCTCAGGTATGAAATTTCAGTTAATTTTAATATAATGAGGGATGTGTTTTTGCATGGTTGGCAAGTCTCTGTCTCTAAGTATTAATATCTTTCAGTGATTGTCTGTAGAACAAGTCACGGTCTTTGTATTAAGAGTGATTCACCACAAGGTTGTTTTCTGACAGTTTTGGTTGGTGCCGTCTGTATTCGGATACTAAGCCATGCTGCTATGGATTTGTTCTTTTTTCTTTATTACCCTTATACAAACTTACCGCAGTGTCCTGTCAAATGTATACATTACCAATATAATAAGTAAATTTTGTGCTACCCTTTATTTAGTATATCTGACTCTGAAGATTTTCTCCCTGTTGTCTTTTTCATTGATTTGATACATTTATATTTGCAGGTGGATGACTTGAAATCTAAGTTAGCTTCACAAGAAGTGGAACTGGCTGTGAAGAATGAAGCTGCAAACAAACTGATTGCTGTTGTTGGAGCAGAGACTGAGAAGGTGTCAAAGGAAAAGGCTATAGCCGATGAAGAGGAAAAGAAGGTGGCTGTGATTAACGATGAGGTCTCCAAGAAACAGAGAGATTGTGAACGCGATCTGGCCAAAGCTGAACCAGCTCTCATTGCTGCTCAAGATGCTTTAAATACACTTAACAAGGTAAACAATACAACCATGATTGATTTGTATGTCAGTAGAGTGTGTGACAAATATTGTACTGTATGTCTTGTTGGGACAAGTTTCAGACAAATACCACGTAAATTGGCAAAAAAAAATAAAGGCAGAATCTGATTGGTAAAAAAAAGTATTTGATTGACAGTTAACAATTGTTCAGTTAAAAATATATCTTTTGCTTTTCAGAATAATCTAACAGAGTTGAAATCCTTCGGTTCTCCGCCACCAGCTGTAATCAATGTTATCTCTGCCGTAATGGTTTTAATGGCCCCTGGAGGTAAAGTTCCTAAAGACAGAAGCTGGAAGGCTGCAAAGAGTGGTATCATGGGGAAAATAGATCAATTCTTGGTCAATTTAATAGAGTATGACAAGGAAAACATCCATGAGAACTGCCAGAAAGCTGTAGCTCCATACCTACAAGACCCTGATTTCAATGCTGACTTTATCCGCAACAAATCCTTAGCCGCAGCTGGTCTCTGTGCTTGGGTCATCAACATTGTCAAGTTCTATGAGATTTTCTGTGATGTAGAACCGAAACGTAATGCTCTCGCTCAAGCCAATGCTGACCTTAATACAGCTCAAGAAAAACTCAAACAAATCAAAGGAAAGATTCAGTCTTTGGAAGAAGAATTGGGAAAACTCACAGCTGAGTTTGAAAAGGCTACTTCAGAAAAACTGCGCTGCCAACAAGAAGCTGAAACGACCGGTAAGACCATTGAATTGGCTAATCGTCTGGTTGGAGGTCTGGCCTCTGAGAATGTACGTTGGGCTGATTCTATTGGTGTGTTTAGGGAGCAAGAAAAAACTTTGCCTGGGGATGTATTGCTTGTTACAGCCTTCATCTCATATAGTGGCTGCTTCACCAAACAGTACAGACTGGATCTGATGGAAAACAATTGGTTATCATTCTTGAAGGAGCTGAAGAGCCCCATTAATGTCTCTCCTAATCTGGATCCTCTCAGCATGTTGATTGATGATGCTGATATCGCTACCTGGAATAATGAAGGTCTCCCAAGTGACAGAATGTCCACAGAAAATGCCACCATCCTGACCAGTTGTGAACGTTGGCCTCTGATGATTGATCCACAGCTCCAGGGAATTAAATGGATAAAGTTGAGATATGCTGAAAACCTGAAGGTTGTTCGCCTTGGAGCGAAAGGTTACCTGGACGCCATTGAAAGAGCTGTGTCGATGGGAGATGTGGTTCTTATTGAAAACATTGGTGAATCTATTGACCCTGTTCTTGATCCTCTCTTAGGTAGAAACACTATCAAGAAAGGAAGAGCTATCAAGATGGGTGACAAGGAAGTGGAATACAATCCTACATTTAAGCTCATTCTTCAGACCAAGTTAGCTAACCCTCATTACAAACCAGAAATGCAGGCCCAGACAACATTAATCAATTTTACCGTCACCAGAGATGGTTTAGAAGACCAGTTGTTAGCCGCTGTCGTCAGCAAAGAGAGACCAGATTTAGAAAAGCTCAAATCCGATTTGACAAGACAACAGAATGAGTTTAAGATCAAATTGAAGGAGCTAGAAGATTCATTGCTGGCCAGATTGTCAGCAGCTGAGGGTAACTTCCTGGGAGATTACGCTCTGGTAGAGAATTTAGAGACAACAAAAAGAACTGCGGCTGAGATTGAGGTGAAGGTCACAGAGGCCAAGAAAACAGAACAAGAGATTAACACAGCTAGAGAGATTTACAGACCGGCTGCTGCCAGAGCCTCTCTTCTCTACTTCATCCTAAACGATCTTAACAAAATCAACCCGATGTACCAGTTCTCTCTCAAGGTGGGTCCTTTTCCTTATTTTATTTGTGAAACGTGTTAAATTATTATAACAGGAATACAGTAGAGATTTCAACTAGAGACTCTGAGTAGGTGGAAACCCTGTGCATAGAATTTTTGTATGTTTTCATAAGAGATCACATGATGGTTAAGTCGGCAGCACAGCCTGATCCCCCTTTGGTGTACTGCACACATCCAAAATGATTCAGTTACAAGTGAAATTTATGAGTGGTTGTTATTATGACGAGTTGTTTATTATCAGCTTCCATTTAAACAAATGACAAAAGAGTGTTCAAATTAGTGAAATGGTAGGAATATGATGTTAAATGCCAATCAAATAAAATAGCAAGCTCTGTCTTAATTGTGTTTTCTTTACTTCCAACACAGGCTTTCAGTATTGTGTTTGAGAAGGCTATCGAGAGAGCTGAGCCAGCTGAAGAGGTTAAGCAACGTGTCCTTAACCTCATTGATTGTATATCCTACTCTGTGTATGTGTATACTGCAAGAGGTCTCTTTGAGAAGGACAAGCTCATATTCACCACTCAAATGGCACTTCAGGTAAATAGTCTTTTCATATCAGAAAGTCAAACCCGTTCCGTCATACATATATGAATTCTATATCATGATATGAAATAGATATTTATTTTGACGTATTCAACAACAACATACAGCATAAATATCTGCATTTTTTGCTGTTCATTTTTAGAATAGTTCAACATTTGTAGACCTTTGTTTACATTTTTATTTCTTCCTTTTTATATAAGACCTGTGGAAGTAATGTTTGTTTTATTTTCTTCAGATCTTGGTGGTAAACAAAGAAGTCAACCCAATAGAACTAGATTTCCTGTTGAGGTTCCCCACAGTTCCTAATGTGACCAGTCCTGTTGATTTTCTCAGCAACATTGGCTGGGGAGGAATCAAGGTACAGTTTAACTCATGTTAATGAAGTCATGATTCTAGTATATGATTATCAACATCGAATTATGAACTGTGTGAAAACTAGATCAAAGCAAATTTCTGTTGAAATATTATCACAGCAACTTCATCGAGCAATATATCTGTGTATCCTTGTTTTCCATTGATAAGTCTAGCAAATTACGAGAGCAGTGTTACTCTAAAGCTTGTGTATATAGTTACAAATGTACTTTACCTGATAAAACGATCCTTGGAGATATTTCAATTGTAAAATTGAATCGTTACTAGGGCTTATCCAACATGGAGGAGTTTAGAAACCTGGACAGAGATATCGAGGGTTCTGCCAAGAGATGGAAAAAGTTTGTGGAGAGTGAATGTCCTGAGAAAGAAAAATTCCCCCAGGAATGGAAGAACAAGACTTCACTACAAAAGCTCTGCATGATGAGGGCTTTAAGACCTGACCGTATGACATATGCCATGGCGTGAGTTCTAACACTTGTTATTCTCTGTTCTTGGATTCAGATTTACTTTCTGTTAACAGTTAATATATTTTTTTGTCTTTCCATTGCTTACACTTTAACTGGCTAGCAAGAACATCCTATAAAAATATGAATTCAAAATTGACCACATTTTGCCAGAAAATTCAGTGCCATTAGACTTTGGACGGCCTTTATAATTTAATTTCTTTAAAAGATGTTGAAGCTATAAAATAACTTGTTGCACTCGTAAACTTCTGCTCAAGTGAAAAACTTTCACTTTATCATCATGTTGTTTAGGAAAAAAAAAGAGAAAATAAGTAACAAATATTTAAAGTTTAAATGTTGAGTTTGCGAGATCTTACTGTGATACATTGTAACTCAATCAACATTATATTTTCAGGAATTTCATTGAAGAGAAAATGGGTACCAAGTACGTTGAAGGTCGAAGTGTTGAGTTTGGTAAATCTTATGAAGAATCTGACCGTGCGACGCCAGTGTTTTTCATCCTCTCACCTGGTGTTGACCCGTTAAAGGATGTAGAGGCTCTTGGTAAAAAACTTGGTTTTAAAGAGGACAACAACAACTTTCATAATATTTCATTGGGTCAGGGCCAAGAGATAGTTGCTGAACAAGCAATGGAGTTGGCTGCTAAAGAAGGACATTGGGTTACATTACAGGTTTGTTTTTTACTACTTCCTTTAATACATTTAGGACAGACATTAAATCAATATGTCTTTTAATGTATGGAAGCCGACAACCTTTTTTTAGGCTTAGTTTTGTGCCTTTCCTGGGTGTTAACCGCCATGTCTAACCTAAACCATCAGAATGCATTTGTGTTAAGACCTAAAAACTGTGGACTTAAAGCTGTGTCACACTGCAATGAACTACTGATGTCTCATTTTAAGAGTGGTAAAAAAATGACAAACTGAGGCGTTTACAACTTGAATAAAAGAAAATGTATGAAACACAAACCTTGTCTACTATATTTTCTAACAAGGCTGTAAGTTAAAAGCTGCAAAAGAAAAGCCGACTAGAAAACTTGAAATATACAGGTATGGGCAAAGGTGACAGCTGTTGGCCCCCTTGAATGGAACCATGAGTAAGAGCAAATATAACTGACATTTTGTATGGTTTCTTTCAGAATATTCATCTTGTTGCTAAGTGGTTGCCTACACTGGAGAAGAAAATGGAACAGTATAGTTTAGAGAGTCATGAAGCTTATCGTTTGTTTGTGAGCGCTGAGCCCAGTGGAACACCTGAATCTCACATCATTCCACAGGGTATTCTAGAATCTGCCATCAAAATTACCAACGAACCCCCCACGGGAATGCAAGCAAATTTACACAAAGCTTTGGACAACTTTAATCAGGTATTGACTGTGCAAACAAGGCTATATGTAATTGCATTATTATATTAATTAATGAGACAATACTGATATGTTGTGTGTTGATTATTGTTGCAGACTAATGTAGAATTCTGCTCTTGGATTGATTCATAACAATTGAAACAGTTTCTTTTGATGTCATCTTAATTTATAAGGGTTTTAAAATTTCAAATGTGGAAGCATTTTATGTAAGATACACACAAACTTTCCCTTTCTGTAATAGGACACAATGGAGATGTGTGCAAGGGAAGTGGAGTTCAAGAGTATCTTGTTTGCACTCTGCTATTTCCATGCTGTGGTTTGTGAGAGACGCAAGTTTGGACCGCAGGGCTGGAATAGATCCTACCCCTTTAACACGGGAGATCTGACCATCAGTTGTAATGTCCTCTATAACTACTTGGAGGCCAATGCTAAAGTGCCCTGGGAAGATTTACGCTATCTCTTTGGTGAGATCATGTACGGAGGTCACATCACGGATGACTGGGATAGAAAACTCTGTAGAACATACCTAGAGGTTTACATGCACGCAGAAATGGTAAGTTACATTATGATTATTTAGGTTGTACTTGGCTTGGTTGTAAGACTTAGACAGCAGAAAAGTGCCATGAGATTTTATAAATTATACATCTTTGTTGACTGTGACCCAGAACATGATGAATGTTGAGGTTCATACCGGGGTTTAGAATATATATAAAGAAGTCTCTTGGCGACTTTTAAGAGTGTCATAATAAAATACAAGTGAAATTTCCTTGAATATAACTGTTGACCAAGTAAATATCAAATAAAATTAGAAAAAGGTTGATTGGAAATGATATGTAAATATTGTTAATAATTTCAGCTTGAGGGAGAGTTATTTCTGGCTCCAGGATTCCCCATCCCACCAAACTCTGACTATAAAGGTTACCATAGTTACATTGACGAGGCTTTGCCACCAGAGACACCTTACCTCTATGGTCTTCATCCTAATGCAGAGATAGAGTTCCTCACTTCAACCTCTGAGAATCTCTTTAAGACAGTTTTTGAGATGCAGCCCAGAGACTCAGGTGCCGCAGGTGGAGCTGGAGTCTCCAAAGAAGAAAGGGTAAGACAATAAATTTAGCTGAAACGGATTAAAAAAATAAATTTAGAGAGAAGAAGATAGATGTCCAGTGTCTCATCAAATAGCAATATCAACACCTCTGAAAGCATTAATTTTAAACTGAAATATGTTTTGACTGCATGATCTATGCTTTTATTTGTTTAGATGTTAAAATGAATTTTGTATTTTGTCAACAGCAAAAACAGATCCTGGATGAGATAGCAGAGAAATTACCTGAGGAGTTTAATATGACAGAGATCATGGCTAAAGTGCCACTTGAAGAGAGGACACCATACGTTGTGGTGGCCTTCCAGGAGTGTGAGCGAATGAACATGCTCACTTCTGAGATAAGACGATCTCTGAAAGAACTTGACCTTGGTTTAAAGGTAAGAATGGAATAATTAATCCTCCTATCCTATATTGAATGCTATACCACCTTATAAGTCATTGATTTGTCTGAAAAGTATTCATGCCTATTGTTTTATTTGCAAGCAGCAAAGATTTCTTCAGTGTTGTGATTTATTTCTCAATCTGGCTTTTCTACCACTTGGCTTCCCTTGTGTTGTGAGCTGGACTGATTCTGCTAACATCAGTTTAAGTTGCTATTGAGTCTTCTATTCATTGATGTTGTTTTGTGCTTGTAGGGTGAGTTGACAATCTCGTCGGAGATGGAAGAGCTTGCTAACTCTCTGTATCTGGACAACGTGCCTACCACATGGGTAAAACGAGCTTACCCATCCCTTTATAGATTGGGAATCTGGTACGCTGACCTGTTACAGAGAGTCAAGGAGCTAGAGACCTGGGTGTCTGACTTCCAGTTACCGGCTGCTGTATGGCTCGGTGGTTTCTTCAATCCTCAGTCCTTCCTCACTGCCATCATGCAACAGATGGCCAGGAAGAATGAGTGGCCTCTTGATCGTATGACCTTACAGTGTGACGTAACCAAGAGAACTCGAGAGGACATGGCTGGACCACCCCGTGAGGGAGCATACATCCATGGGCTCTATATGGAAGGTGCTAGGTGGGATACCCAGACAGGAATGATTGCTGAAGCCAGACTTAAGGAACTCGCCCCAGCCATGCCAGTCATTTTCCTGAAGGCTATTCCTGTGGATAGAATGGACACAAGGAATGTGTATGAATGTCCAGTGTACAAAACGAAGATGCGGGGTCCAACGTTTGTTTGGACATTCAATCTGAAATCCAAAGAAAAAGCAAGTAAATGGATCCTTGGTGGCGTAGCTATTCTTCTCCAAGTGTAGGCAACGACTTGGCTAAGTGTTTAACTCAAATACCATCCTACTGATAAACATGCAAAGTAACCCATAATATGCAAGACTATGGAAAAAAAAACCCAATTCAACATTCTGTGATATATATTATTAACAGTATTCATGCATGTTTCTGTAGTTTTGATCAAACATTCATTTGTTACATATTCTGTGTTAGTTCATGTCATTTTCTTTTACATAGTATTTATCATCCTTGTGATAACCGTTGGGTGTTTATATCATATTAAAGCATTAGCTTGCAAGATTCTAATTTAAATGAAATCCGTCCTAATTGTTCTGTTTTTACTTCAAGTCAATGTGTGTCATTATGTTTGCTAAATATTAATATTTTGAATCTAATGGAGAATTCAGTATTACATACATTTGTGACAACCATTACTGTCTAAAAGTAATATGTTACAGCGATATGCACTTTGTTTATATATAAATATAAAGTCTGTATGTTTTAAATATATAGATATATGACAATTCATGATTTTCAGATTTCCTTTAGAAATATGAAGTATGTATCATTGGTTTTCAGTATTTTTGGTGTTAAAATAAAACTGATCATATATACATAAATCTATGGTGTGGATCTTTAATTACTCAGTATGATATTAAACCTAAATTAATCTTATCTTTTCATTTTTTTTAATAACAGTCTGTTGCATGAATTCTAATGCAGAACAAAGTTACACTTTTGCGTAGTAACTGATTGTATGGTTACAGTTCAAAAAAAATATTTTTGTTTACAGTTCACTGGTGTAGAATTTAAGTGAGAATATGAAAGCTACATATGAAAATTGTGTACCTGTGGCAGTCTGCAATGTCGAACTGTTATTTCACAATCTGCTAAGCAGGTAGTTGGAGGACCTGCCTGTTGCACAGGTGCTATCTGAGCCACGGCCAACACAAAGACTCAATCTGACTTATGGCGAATTAAGTATGAGAGGCCATTGGTTGTTGTTGTTGAGATTGTGGTTTTCAGGCTGCTTCCCAAGTATGGATTTCGCGGCCCTTCGATCACAACGCTTTATTTCCATAATGGTTTTTACAATATACATTTGTTTTAGATTTTCCTGGTCCATATTTCACCATAAATTAGATAACATGAATAATAATGGATTATTAAATAAACAAATACATGAATAAATAAATAAAAGGAGAATGTTTAACAATTATGAAATGCAAAATACGAAAAGTAGCAGACTTCTGATAGTAGCGAATAACATATGTACATGTTATTTACAAGTGGGACGAATGATATTAAGGGAGTTTGCTGAAGATTTCTTGACTGGTCCCCATTTTCTGCTCACAGAGCCGTCCAGAAAAAACTGCTGAATTGTTTTCCATGTGTGGTTTCTTCCCTATCCCGTAGACTTGTAATCCGTGTGGAACTACATCGGGACCAGCAGAAATCTGTGCCTGAACAGTGCTCTAAATGGGCATAGGGGTAGACTACAGGTCTTCAGTCTGGTGTTGCGTTTGTTGTTATTATCTGCACATGGTCATCAGTCATGTTTTCTTTTCTTTGCATCTATATGCATATATAGATGCAAAGAAAAGAAAGCTGAAAACATAGAAGACCCCCTCAATTGGGGGGGGTCTTCTATATGTTTTCAGTTCCAGTATTATGTTCAGGAGCGCCCGTCGCATAGACCGGTAGAACAGTTCCTGGCCTAAATCATTTAGGTGTACTCCGTCATAACTTA
>JAVFBX010046489.1:0-17441 GCA_034783855.1 Mopalia kennerleyi | reverse complement strand
CTCGCCTTTTACGATCGGCCGAGGAAGCCGAGGGAGTATTCTGCTGGACTGGCCAACCCGCTCCCCCACGGGGCGATTCTCAATCGAATCGAGTGGAGAAGTAGTGTCGTTTTGTTGGATCCGAGTCATTTGGAAGTTCATTTATTAATGTAAAATATATTATATAGAACTAAAGCCTAAAATTTGTAAGTACATTTTTATTCTTTGGCAAGGTGTACAGGACCTAGAAGTACAGGATAAACTCAATTCGCTGGATGTCCTATGACTAGTCACAGTGCACATGTCTTTAAAGGTGTTCTCAAATGGGTTTTAAATCAGATTTAAAGCGACTCAATTTCAAAGATAATATCGCCGACTAATTTTAAACAAATATCTCGTATTTTTCCGATTCGTAGATTTTTTTTTATATTCACTTACAAACTTGCAAGTTATTTAAGCTGTGGCGTAAGCAGGGGAAATTCCCTTCAGAACAATCCGAGTCGGATAATGCCGAGTCCGTACCGGAGATACATGAATCGTTGGTGAATAATAAAATGGCGGCGATGTTTCTATAGATACTAGTCACGTGTTCTTTTCCCCTCGTGACGTCAATCGCTATCGCTGAGCTGAATGTGCTTATAAATGTTACATGTTTGAATCCCAATTTCTCCTTAAGTTCGCAGATGTTTTTAATGAAACAAATTGAAAATCGTTCAGTGGACAGTGAATTATTAAGTTTTCTAGCTAGCAACCATTTGGGAAACCCTTTAAGAAGTAGACGGAGCAAGCTATGTTATGACGTTGTCTAATCCAGATGGAGGCAGGAGGTCCTCCTCAGTCTAAAGCTGTGGATTCCGCGCAATATAGCAAACTCAGTACAATCAATCCATTATACGGCGTTACAAATAACATAAATGAAAATTTTACTCCACCAAATGACAATGTTTTAAAATTGTTATATTAAACTGGACTTAACAAGGTTGTTACTCAGCGGTGGTAAGCATACATATGCCGAACCCGCATACAACTTTTCGTAATTCTGTACATTTTTTTTTAGTTTGCATTTTGAAAGTGAAAACACAATCAATCAATTAAATTGAAGACTAGTTACTCCTAAGACTAAGCATGCCAGTAACTTATGAATGAACTTGCATATTTTATTTGTGATTAAATAGCCGGATAACTATATTGTGTACCGTTTGGTAAAGCGTGTCACGTCTCACCTAAAATCAGAATATAAACGAAAAAAAGAGTATTAATGTTAATGCATCGCACATAATGTTTTGCTATAACTTAGCCTTGTGTTCAGCATTGGGTATTCAAATGCTCAAGAACAAGCTGCAATGGGTACTGGGTGAGTCCTGGGTTAGTTGGTCAAATTCGCAGTAGGCTAACCAGCGATTGAGATTGTTTGCTTGATCGCGATTAAATGATATGGAGAGTTGCCGATGTTTGTCAAAATAAAACAGAAAGGAAATACGAATTTCAATACCAGATTTTACTGATTATTGGGACCCTTTGTAACCATTGAATATTTAGAGTTTGCTCTGTTCCCCAGCCTATTAAAATCAGATTCTCAAAAACGCTCCCCGTGTTTTGTTTGTCACTTATATTGAAGTCTTACGCAATCCCCCCACTTACAATGTTGATTGTTTTCTTAAATTGACAGATCACAGAGCTGCTTCTCAATTCTGGTTTTTAAAAGCCGAAGATTTCCGCCGACGAACCGAAATTTTCCAACTGCGTATTTTTACATGACCAACGGATACATGCACGCACAATTAACAAACACCATTAAAAAAATAAATTTTGAGTGGAATGTGAATTTTCCCTGTTTAAATGCGGCTAACAACATTAACGCAGATGAAAATCGGACAACTTCTGCTTGTTTTGGCTGAATACGTTGTTAACCACGGCCCCGTGTTATCTGTGTTTTTATTGGACAACTGAGACTGTGACCTTTCGTGAACCCCAGCTAGCTTGACCTAATTAAACAGCATTAGTAGAGTGATTGCCTTAGATCTCAATATAGCGACAAACAAAACCCGGGGAGCATGTTTGAGATCTGATTTTAATTAGATAGACGAATACGTCTGCCTGATATATGGCCGTTTCCGTTGACGGATGGCGCTTACACGTTACAATATAAAATGAAACCAGAAGATACCATCATTTTGGATACCAAATCGAATTGTTTTAAAATGAATTTAGTGGTAGTTGATAGACAGTGATTGATGAACGGAATAAAGCTCTAAATCGAATGTTGAGGTGCACATGGACTTAGATTTCGAAGCGTTATTTATGTCCGAAAATTAATAAACTAGTAAACGAAGTGACATCACCCAACAGAAAATGGAATCCGCTGTATCGTGAATGTCCGGCACTGGCAGATATGGAGATTTAGACATAAACAAACTTCAACAAACAGGTTCAGTGGGTGTGGTCACAAGAACACAAAAATCCTGAACGCACTGACCTTAGCGAAGGGTGGTACATAAACAAACAAGACCCTGAACACCCTGACCTTAGCGAAGAGGGTAAAAAAAAATCAGCAGACGGACCTTAGCCAAAGGGATAATAAACAGCAGGACTCCAAACACACTGACCTAAGAGAGACGGGCCCTGAACACACCGACCTAAGACAGACGGGCCCTGGACACACTGACCGTAGAGAGACGGGCCCTGAACACACCGACCTAAGACAGACGGGCCTGAACACATCGACCTAAGACAGACGGGGGAAAAACAAGGCCCTGAACACACTGACCTTAGCGAAGGGGGTAAAAAACAACAAGACTCTGAACACACTGATCTTAGTCAGATGGGTAAAAAAAACCAAGACTCTGAACACACTGATCTTAGCCAGAGGGGTAAAAAACAACAAGACCCTGAACACACTGATCTTAGCAAGAAGGGTAAAAAACAACAAGACTCTGAACACACTGATCTTAGTCAGATGGGTAAAAAAAAAAACAAGACTCTGAACACATTGATCTTAGCCAGAGGGGTAAAAAACAACAGGACTCTGAACACACTGATCTTAGTCAGAGGGGTAAAAAAACAACAAGACTCTGAACACACTGATCTTAGCAAGAAGGGTAAAAAACAACAAGACTCTGAACACACTGATCTTAGCCAGAGGGGTAAAAAACAACAAGACCCTGAACACACTGATCTTAGCCAGAGGGGTAAAAAAAAAACAAGACTCTGAACACACTGGTCTTAGCAAGAAGGGTAAAAAACAACAAGACCCTGAACGCACTGATCTTAGCGTAGGGGGTAAAAAAGAAACAAGATTCTGAAAATCCCTTTTATAAAAACAAAACAATGCACCAGTTCGGTTATAACAATATGCCATATAGTGTAACGCTTTAGGTTTTATTAACGTGGTAAGGGAAACACTCTTACGGTTATCCGGCCTTCATTAGCACAGGGTTGTTCGACATGTAATCGTGGTAAATGTGCCTAATCCTGGAATGCGGCTAATTATGGAAATATTTTCGCTTAATCGTGAAACGTCGCCTAATCGTGGAATTTGTTTGCGCCTAATTGTCGAATTGGGCTTTAATCTGTTAGTGTTATATTATGGAATGTCGCCTAATCGTGTAATTTCACTGCACTTAATTATGGAATTGCGTTAAATCCAGTAAAAAATGTGCGCCTAATCATCTTTAAAAAATCTCCTTATTATGGAATTAACTGCGCTTATTCCTGAAACACTTTATTGTTGGCGTATACCATTGTTTGGCTCATCATTTTATCAGGGCTGGGAGAGTAGCTGGAGCGAGCAGTTTTGCTTGAGGTTCTACTATAGATACATAGAGCTATAGCAGTTATTTCATGTAACAATGTTGGGTCTAGCTACTCTTCCCGACCTGTTTATACCGTATCTGACTAATTGGAAATCATCTGTATGAATACAGGGCGATTCGATCAGATCAAGGAGTTAAGGTGCATTCCTACAGTACGATTTCTAGTAACGACTTTGGGGGATTCCCATCCTTTCTTGCATTTTGATTGGTCTCTCA
The DNA here is from genome assembly GCA_034783855.1 of Mopalia kennerleyi. Taxonomy (NCBI): domain Eukaryota; kingdom Metazoa; phylum Mollusca; class Polyplacophora; order Chitonida; family Mopaliidae; genus Mopalia; species Mopalia kennerleyi. Next base: position 13,434 of record JAVFBX010046489.1, on the reverse strand, counting down.
TTTAGTATTATTTTTTGCACCAATCAAAATGCCGCGAATAAGGGGAATCCCCTGAAGTCGTAACTACACATCGCATTGTGAGACTGCACCTTTACCGAAAGGCCTTGTGGGGACCTGTGGCTCAAAATAAACAACAAATTTGTTTGTTTTTTGAATTTAACATTAATCAACAAGTCATTGGCAATTCTATCTATATGTGAGGTATGTAAATTCCGTCCATAAACGACTTTAACTTTTCATTTTCATTTGTTATCATCCAGGGGATAATTCCTTTTCTTGCGGTTAAAATGTTATCACCTGCGTTGAAAATATTTGCACATTTAGCTTGTTAATGTAATAATACCACATAATGAAAGTATTTACACACATGTGGATGGAGAGTATTCTCTGAGTGAAAATATTTTGAGATTGTGGCAAAATAATCACCATGGAACGAGCGCACGAACGGAACGGAACGGACATCTCTCGGTCACCGTAATCAGCCTATTCAATTGTTTCATAATGTAAGCAATACATTTCCTAATGTTAATCCATGTAGTTTTCACCTTACTTCGATTCTAGCAGATTAAAGCCCAGGTGTGCTTTGAAGGAGAAAATATGCAATTCAAATCAACCCAATTAACATATATGTTACTAATATTATGGTCAGTGTACATTTTATTTCGTTTGGTAATTATCTTTGAATGAGCTCACAAGTTTGGCATATTATGGCATGCCGTTTTATCACTTCTACCGTTATTCTACATATATTGAATTCTTTTTCACATATGTGAAATTCTTCTTCACATTTGTAAAATAAATGCCTATTTTACATATGTAAAAAAGAATGTCACATATGTGGAATAGAATTCAACATGTGGGAAAGAATTTAACATATGTGAAATTCTTTTCCACACATGTAAAATTAATTATTCATATGAATATGTAAAGTATCACATCATAGGACATGTGAATACTGTAGCCACAACAATTAAATTTTTTAACATAGAAATGTTAAAGTATTCCACTCTTATTTTAATCTCAACATTTCAGCCCTTTATCAACAGGAGAATCGATATCCTTAACATATCAGCGGTAACCAATAATTTCTTGATTTATATCCGTTAAATTGAAGTATGCATGACCATGGTATTTGTATTTGTGTGAGGTGTAACGCTGTACATAATGTTATTTCGCTTATATGATGGAGTGTAAGTCCAATAAATTAAGTTTGTTTGTTTGTTTGATTGGTGTTTAACGTCGTACTCAAGGGTATTTCACTTATTTGACGACGGATTATCCACTTCACACTGTTCCTTGCCCTAGTATGGTGGAAAACCGGCAGGAAACCTTGTAAAAACCACCCCCGCGATTGCCGGAGCCACATCTTGTGACTCACTCATATACCTGAGGGTCGACAGAGGGACTTGACCCGGTGAACGGTACATGGAAGTAGGCGTTAGAAAGCGCGCTCGCTAACCACTACGCCATGGCCGCGGGCCCATGAGACAAGTAGATTCAAAACGAAACCACAACTTTGATAAAAACATAAGAGATAATTTGTTCCGTCTTAGTTTAACAAATTAGCTAAATCTAGGCATGTATATAGGCCTATGTGTTTGCGGTTTGAGTTTTATTCCAAAGTTAACTAGAGACGATATTTTCTGGGGCACGCGTATATAATATGTGACTCAAAGTCCCGGGTTCGAATCCTGGTGGAGACAAGCAAATTAATTAACACCTTATATTTTCAACATAAACAAATACATTCCCAATGTTTATACACATTACCTCTCACGTATGTTGTATAGACATGTTACTCAAAGAAATTTATGTTATAAGATTTTCGTTAATTGCTAATTGTCTACGTTTCATTCGAAATATACATGATTATACGTATATAGAAGCAATTATATACGTATACTTTTTGGCAGATAAGCGTTATAGTGTGCGTATATAGAAGCAATGTTCTTATAGAATACTTTTTTTTTTATTTCAACGACACTTTTAAATAACAAATACATTTAATTAAACAACAAATACACTTTGTTAAACCATGGCAATTTTTTTTTGGTCTTTTTGGACCCTTTCAACTATTTATGGTCAGCATATGCCTTTTAAAATGAGAAGACATATCAAGAAGTTAAAATGATATATAAGCTACCACGGGAAAATAGCGAAAAAAGCAGTCAGCTTTGAAACACCTCGGACATTTCTATTGATCAAATCCATGTTTATTTTTGGGCAAATCTTTTCCAAGGTCGCTCCTTGAAATGGATTTAACACGTTAAAGGGAGCACCGTATCGATATGGTGTAAGCGACAAAGAATCCGACAATAAGACGTTGATATATAAATTTCCTGGTTCTGTGTTTTACTTGTTTTTAAACTTATGCCTATAGGAAGTTTATTCGCAGGATTTTTTTGTTTTTTGTACATTTAAATATAAGTGTTTCCGAAATAGTGGGTAAGTTCGACTTATATAGGTTTTCGTATTCTTCGATTAGAATCTGTATATAGGCCTATATCTGAATCAACTTTAATTGAGTTTTCACAGTTGAACTATGGTAATTTACATCTATATTAACTGATCCTATTTCGATTTCGATGTTGATTGATTATTCGATTGATTTAATTTCAGATAAGCGTTATAGTGTGCAGATCTCAAATTTTAATAACAAAGGGGGGGATGGGGGAGGGGTCACTTTTCCGTCAGATCACAAGTAACTGTTTATTCATTTTAATCACATAAATGTATACGTAGATATATTTGTGTGGGTCATTTATTTGTACTGCTCTCAAACGCCAATCCATACAGACCGATAAATTTGTTTTCCTGTGTAAAAAGGAAGGGCCAATGATCGGACATTATACAAAGGTTTTAAAAGGGGTCGAGATAGTGCTTTGTAAAAAGAAATCTGGCATATTTGACCAGGTCAGTGTTTTGTATATACACAAAATGAGTTAATACAATATGTAGGCCTATAATACAAACCGAAGGACATTTATCATCTATTTAGTTTGGTCTCAATTCATACCACACATGTAAATACTTCACACGCGATCAATCAGTACACGCACAGAGGTATGGCCGGCATTGTCGTATTGGCACGCGAAGAAATCAATTCAATGCACGACCGACTAAACTAGAGTGATATATGACCAAAGACAGAGGTCTCGTCGTAAAATGTTTGCATATATTATTAAAAACAAGCTCATACATGTCCAGGCATTCCATCTTCTTATATTTTTGTCATATGTATTTGACAAAAATGTATCCTTGACTGATTTATCGCGAAATAACATTTTAATGGTTAGTGTCAGATATAATTGACTTTCGACTGGCATAGCGGTAATCTAAATACGGCCACATGGTATGATATATTATTAGAGATACAGATCCCTATTTAGCACTGTGGGCGATTGCAATTAAGGGGCTTCCTGTTGCCCTGGTGGACTTATATAGAGCAACATAATACCGACCTGTTTGTGGTTTCTTTGTATTGCGCATGTCTGCGTGTCATTGTTTATTGCCAGTGGCATCGAGGTTGTAGTTTCTTTCATCCGTCGGGCTGACATGCCTTCGAATGAGTGAAATTACCTTAAGTACGGCTTGACCAATTCTATGACTAAGTAGGGTTTGATTTATAATGATAAACAGCAACTTAACAGTCGACTTCTGTTAATTCCAAGTGTGTGTCCAGCAATCATACATGCATGGACATAGCTCCGGCCCTTTTGCATGCTATCCGGTCGCTAAATACATGTTTGCTGATGGTTCTAAGTGCAAATATGGGTTATTATGAACTTTATCCGGCCCGATCCCCATGACAACACGCGCTGGTCCTCACAGGATACATACCCACTTAACACTGTCACACGAGACAATGCGGCCAACACGAGGCCCCACGTGTGCCTAGCGAGGACACCAACAATGGCGTAGTTTGTGCAGAGGTGTCATTTTCCCAAGTTTTGTTTTGCCTCGGGATACGATTTAATCTTGATGATTTTGACGAGCTTTCCAACACGGTTTGGTCAAAAGTTCACACTTGCCTATGTAACTTCTAACGTAGCGACAGGGCACTAAAATGTACATTTCCCACCGAAACACAACTATTTGAAATTGCTTCTGGCAATTGAGCGTTAATTGCTGTCAAATCAGATTCCCGGGGCGGGAATTTGTGATTGGAATGCTAGAAATAGAGGGAAAAAAAAGCAAAAGCCAATAAATGATCAAATTAAATGGCGGAAATAAAACTATCCCTAATTGTTATCTATTTTATTTCCTGTTTACAAATTTACGTCTGGATTTCGTTTAAAAAAAATACATTCCGAGTACAACAGAATGATATAAAGGAAGCAGTCTTTTAAAATTTTATTTTAAAGATGGAGAGACTGTGAAGCTGTAAATATCGCCATATGTAACCTTTTTACTACAAGCTTTCTTCATAAAGTTCTTTTCGCCTTTGTTAACGGTAAATTGAAAGAAGAAGGTTATTTCTAGCTTATGATTCTATCAATGCTATCGACGCATCCCATCTTTTTATGGAAGTAAAACTTCAAGAACTCTGCCCGGCGAATTGCGAAAAATATTGATGTTTACGTTAACCTTGCGCATGCATTCCGGACAACTTTTTACACAATCAAATTCCCTAGAATCCTAATCCTGTACGATCAGTTCGCCGCTAATCGGAGATTATATGTTACAGCAGCGATATTCAAACCGTTATAAGAGAGAATATTATATTGGATTAGACTTGATTATAATTCCTTGGGAATTTGATTGTGTTAAACGCGATTCGGAAAAACCAGAGTTTGCATAAACATCAACATTTTTCAACTAAATGGGTTAAAAAACCCCCCAGTTTTCCAAGAAGAGATAGAATATTTTCCATAACCGTTTGTGCTACCTCAGCTACGACCCTATGTGCTATCATATGATCTTTAGTTTATATCACCAATCGCTCTGCCCGGTGCCGGAATATAATTATAGTCTGCGAGATTCTTCCAATGTAGAATTAAGAGAAAACTAATTGTATAGCAGATCAGATTGTCTTCACAATGAGATTTAACAGTAGAATGAGTGTTATAAAAACGGAAGAAAAGCTGAGCGTAATTCAACGGACAGATTTAGAGCAATGGGAGGGTTCATGGTTGGTAAAAGAGGGATTATGCGTGCGGGAGGAGTGGGCCAGTCGGCCGGGACAATACCCTTGGAATCGCCTCGGGTCTCCGTTACGCACCTGTCAACCCTATAGACGCCAGACAAATAACCCTTGAATTTCACCACCTTTGCCCAAGAAGGTAGCATTTAAGCCTCTTTTATTCGCAGGACTACCCACGTCTTCTGTCTCTATAGATTGAGTTTTCTCTCTAGGTTCGCCCGGTAACCCCTTTACATCTTACACCTCAAGGGTTACTTTATTGCTTGAGTGACCGTCGAGTGGTAATTACGAAAGATACCAATTGATTCTGAGTCTATATTATGTGATCCTATAATAGGTCCGTTCGCCATAAATAATGTCTATATAATTATTTTCCATGTTATTCCTCTATACGTTTGATTATGAGGCATGCGGAGACAAGATGCGTGAGAAAAAGGGGACCGCGATTCCGGTATAGTAGAAACAGATTTGAAGAACGAACTTCTCAGTGTGCCAATAATTGGGAAATCCAGCTAAAATGACAATTGACGACAATTCACTCACATTCTATCAGTAAATAATCATACTTAATTTTTATTGATTTGTCGACATTAACCCAAATAACAATAAGGTAAAAAAAACAACAACCTTTTTTTCAGTCCTTCAGGAAATAGTTATTTTAATGCGTGTTTGGTATTAATTGGAGGGGGTTGTTGTATGTTGGAATATATGTCAGTTTTGGTCCGCGATCCACAGCATTATCACGCACGCAGCTTCCGATTACCTTTGACGCAATGTATGTGTCGAAAACAATGGAATATATAACGTTAGTCATATAGAATTGTGTGCAGGATTTGTCTTTGAAATGAATCTGAACCAGAAAATATATTCACATATCGCATTATTTATAACCTTATGTGACCACGTATAAAGAAAACATCTCTATTACAAGCGCCTTTGTTCACATATAGGTTTTACCTTCTTTCCAAAATAATTTGCCAATCATGGACAACTCACGGTTTACGCTGGGAAGGTCGTTCGAGTTCGATTGGATAAACATGCCGCTGCATTACATGTAGTTATCCGGCTTTTCACAGGGTGTAATGTTACAACATAACGCGTGAGAAGTTTTGATATACAAATAAAATTTGTATAGCCCGTCAGGTAAATGTATGCCAAATGTAGGCAGGTGTTTTACGGAAACAGGCACGAGCAAACAATCTACTCCCAGGTACAAATTTTATGACCGTGGGACACGAAAATTCAGGTAAATAGGTAAGCATATTGCAGTCAATAGTGGGCAAAACGATCCAGTAAAACACTTGTATCTCAAATTGTGAGTAAAAAAAAATGACAGCTCACCCTTTACACCTATATAACATAAACGTGTTCTTCGCCCCAAACTGTCATCTCTTAACTTATGTTCAATAGAATTACGGTTTTCGAAGAAGCCAATTTAGCGTCAACTCGAAAATCGATAGAGTTAACTTGTCCGCTTTAGGCGTCAGTGTGGTGTGAAAACAAGAATAGCGTTATACCTTAATACTTTACGTTAATTGATAAGTCTTGCATGCATGGTTTGCGAATAGTCCTCGCTGGTAAAATTTTCAATTTGTTCGACGATTATTTTACCATCATCAGGTTTATGAATATAAATGCCAATATTTCAGTTTATGGATTTGCTTTATTAACGTGCTGCCTAAAATGCCATCTTTCAATTGAATTAATCATGTGACGTCACAAGATACCTTCCTTCTATCGTGCAATAATTGCATTTTTTTTCCACCACATTTGACAATATGCAGGACCCTGAGATAGCATTGGAACAAAGAAAACGCACCCGGTCAGTATTCCAAATGAGATAATTATCATTGTATCAGAATAATATCGAACTGCAATCAACGTGTGTTTGCCCCGCCCATGTTTTTGTTTCTTTGTTTTCTTTTCGACACCTGGCCTTTCTGCGAGTGTCAGGGAAATGAACAATCGCATCTGTCCGTAGCTGTCAGAAATTGACACGATAGTGTGGGATGTTACCATTTGAAATTCACTCCATGAATTCTTTCGGTCCATGCTGTTTTATCCGTGCTGTTCTAATATCAGCTCGTGAGAGAATTTTGTTTTTCTTTGCCGGTAGCATTTGTTTAAAAATCGTACCAAAACGTCATATCTAACAAGGAATTTATGTATTTGTCCAAGTACTTAAATCAGGCAAGCATGCGTAACATTATCGACAAAAAGTTAGAAAACTTACAATTCGTGACATACGTTTTTACCACAGAGGCACGATTTGCTAATTTAACAGACGAAACCAACGCATGGTCAAGGTTCAATTACGTTAATGAGGCTTATTTTGTGCCAAAAATATGACTTTGTGTCAAATTAGCGAATTATCTCCGATTGTTTACAATTGATGAAAATATAAGCTATAGCAGTTTTCAATGTACATGGTATGGTCTTTTCAAACGAAATAGAACTGCTTACCTCGTGGTATACAACTATTGTATGAGCTTATACCAGTAACAGAAGTTTCGTCTTCACGAAAATAACTTAAATACAAGACTTTTATCGATCATTCATATACGTTTTAAAAAGTAACCCTTTTCAATTAATACATTAATATATATTCTTAAAAATTTATCAAATTGGCATAGGGATGTTGAATAATCTAAACCGATGATTTATCTTATGTTTAAGATAAACTCCCGAAGACAATTTTCCGAATAGATCTTAATCTTGAGTTTTTATGGGTAACCTATATGCACATCGAGAGAAGCTAACAGCCAAGTACTTGCACGGTATAGAAAACATGGGATAAATATCTAACAAACAATATATTCAGATAGGTTTAGAATACACCAAACAACAAATGGTCATTTTAAAGAAATATAATTTAACCACCAAATATAGTTCCATTAAGGAGAATCAGAGTTACAACTTTTCTGATACAGAGGGAAGTTTCGCCTTAATATATGTAGGTAAGAATATACTTACTTGTATATATCATAAGAATACATATATTGCAGCTCATCGTGTGTGTTGCTCGTGCATATACTTTTTGAACAATCACACAGATAGTGTCATGGTATAATTTTATATTTTTCCTTTCTGTATGTTTTTTCCAGTACAAATCACATTATAAGGACTATTGGAACAATTGCATTGGTGCACGCGTACGACTTCTTGTACATCAAGTTACATATGATGAAATTCTGTAAATATATATAGTTTCGTGACATACCGTATATAAGGACGTCATAAACCATTAACGAAGCCCATCTTATAATTAATTCAAGCAAGATTTAGAAAGTGAGATCGACACGCGTGGATAATCGCTGATATGAACGAGGCCTTACTTAATTGGTTTATACTCTAGCAGTATATGTGTTTTATTGCCCATGTTGATTATAACTCCAGGTGAATAGAGTAAAGACAGATGGAATTGTCAAATACATTTAGATCCTTCGCCCAAATCGTTTAAAAAATGAATTTCGTGTGTGGCCACGGATGTGCCTTTATATATAGATGCAAGCTTTTTTTTTTTGGCTATTGCTTAAAAATGCGAACAGCTATACTAGGCGCCAGGTATATTCAATATGAACGGATTAGAAAAGTCTAAGATATCTTGAAATAATTGCACTGTATACAATTCTAACTCGCGGTCAATAATAGAAGCGTAATGGTAGCAAAAACCATGACAAACTGATTCGATCTCGGGGAACTTCTTCGTTTTAGCTTCACTGTCCTGTGTTTATATATATAGGAACGTCTGGTGCAGCCCGTTCTTCAAAAGTACCGGTTAAAAAATGTCACGTAAAGTGAAAGTATAAACTAGTAAACAATATATCAGTTTAAGAACGAACTCACAAGAAAACAAACTTATTTTATGTGGGTTCGTTTAAATAAAATTAAGTAAAATGATATAGTTGAAACGTAACATATCTTACAACATATGAAAACTACATACCTGAGTTTAGTGCCGTCCTCGTTAGGTATAATCCAGTTGCGTGTCTAGTTTAAAGTTGTTTAGCGTACCTTTCAACCGCTACTTCAGTTTGTTTGTTAAACTTAATTCCAGTTGGGTTACTTCAAGCGTGAAATAGACTTCTGTATAATTCCTCATTTGTGATGTTGAAAGCAAACGATTGCAATTTACCGGGCTCAAACTGCACAAGTTGTTCAAACGACATGTAAAGAGATTTAAACTTTCTCTGCTGGATATATTGTCAATATGACATACAATGATGTTGACTTAACGACCACGAAATGATAGTGTTGTCTGGTATTCAAAACGTCCAGGGACTCGACAGCAGATTTCCTAACTGCCGAGGTGTCAGGCTTGATCGCATTCCCACCTGCGCTATTGAAATGGACCGCCCCCAAACTGTCTCGTCTGAATGAGCTACATAAAACTTTCACTTGGGCGAGCCTATCTTCTTACATGAAAACAGGTAAGATAACTTTTGGCCTTTCTCTGTGTAGGCCTACGGATTATTCTATTTCATTGCATTGTGAGGTGCGTGTCCCTAATTCATTGCGTGCCAGGCCGAGGGCAGATTTGTCACAAAGACGCTGAACATTATACAATAACCAGAAATCCTGCTTTGAAATACACCTTTAACTTTCAATAGTTAGATATTCACAGGTTTGGATCGAGCCGCTAACTTAGCACGCTTGAATGTTTAAGAGCGATTTACAGAACAGAGAAACACCCATATATACTGTACATCGAATACACATCCAAAATATTCCACTTTGAAGTTTTTTATTTATTAAAATTTAACAGTTACTCGTGAAGAGATAAGAAAGTAAACCGAACGTTCAAAGTCTTTTGGTGGCATTTGAGTGTATGTACCAAATAACGCCTCATTTACAGTAGGGTAACAAAGCATGGACTTATTTGTATGCCAGGCAAAACAGAATATCAATTTTAAAATTTGGCTAACGTTAACCATAGGATTTGCTTAACCCTAAAAATAGCGCCATATATTAAAAGAAAATCTTGCTGTTAATTAAGAACATAGTGTTTTAACCAAACATTTATGACATGGACCTTCAATAAAATTACAAGACTCTTATTCAAAAATAAATGCGATTCCCACATTATACACTATCAAAGTATCACATTATGTATTAAGCCGTGACACGCTGACCTATTATATTATGGCTATAGTAACATACACCGGTATAGCAAACGTCCTTTGAATGAATGAAATTAATTGTTCCCATATTGCAAACTGTTAAGTAAAAATCTTAACAAAGTTATGGAAACAGTTCCATAACGCTTTTGATGTGGATTTTTCCTGTATTTTTGTGGAATGTTCCGTAACCTGTTAAGGATGATCCATGACTATTTTTGGAATTATCTTTGCCCCAGAGACAAACCATGTCATATTCCTTAAAGCTTATGGAATATTCCACTGGTGTTTTATCCGAGGAATATTCCAACTCTTTCCTTAAGATGTTAAGGAATATTATTTCAATGTAAACTGCATGAAATTTGAACTTCTGGCAAATCTAACTTGGGAAAATTTACTGTTTAATAAAGATTGGAACACGGTGATTGCAATAATTCATGGATAGTGTTCGAATATATGTAACTGAAACACATAAAAGATTCTAATGGATAACGACTTAAAATTCTTGGTTTAAGTTGTTATCCATATGAATCTCGTATGTGCTTCTAAATGCCACTTAAAGAACTTACGTGTAACTGGTTCGGGTGTATTTTACCGGTTCAACTCCTACACGGAGTAACATAGTTGTAGTTCATTTACCAGTGCTAAACGAGTCATTTTATTTTCCAGAGCGTTATTACAACCATTAGCCAATTTATTTACATATCCGAATAAAAATATCACCGTTCTACTATATTTGGGCAGTTGGTACATTGATCGAAAGTAATTATTACAAAAAAAGTGGTCAGAAATGCTTTGGATATTTTGAATTACAGTATTAATCCTTCGCTTCTTGACAATTCCGTGTCAACAGTTTTAACTGTTCAGCGCTATAGATACATGCATATTGTCAATTCTACTCCTTCGCGACATGAGAAATTGGAAAAGCCTTGTAACTTTTAACAGTATCGATTATCACGGAAACAGAACTTTAGGGTTCATTATTTTATCGGTTTTCCTTATTATTCGCCTTCGGTTTTGCAAAGTTGCGTCCCTTTAATAATATACCTTAAAGAGTTATCGGCCTTGAACATTGAACGAGATATAGTCGAGCGCCAATCGGCTTTTCTTATTTTAACTTCGGTCTGGTAACAATGCTGGCAAAAAGTTTAAAATAAGAATGGTCGTGATATAGCTCAGATATAGTAATTTCTTCTAATAACTTTTTGACAAAATATTTTGAAACTTTAATGGGAGACATAAATTTGAGATTCATTGAAGTTTAAAAAAAATTAATTACAAATAAACGAGTTAAAAATATTCAGTAGGCTCTATGTACATAAATACACTACTTTTTTTCTAATCACCAGCTGTTTACTACATATATTTATATATTTTTACTTCATGTAATAAATACTTGAAAGGAATTTATTGGTAATTAAACATATATGTTGTGTTCAAGTTAATGATTGAATGATCCGCAAAGACATATCATAATGAATTTGCGATTAATTTCTTGTTTAAGAAGGGCATGAGAAGACTATAAGCCTACTTTATGTCATAATGTGTCCCAATTTTTTTTTTAAGGAGTAGGCCTATTATTACCGTATAATTACATGTATGTATTTTTGTGTTTCAACATTGAATTGATTATTAATTTAATTGTGTATGGCATATTCAACATAACTTATGTGTACAAAATACAGCTAAATACTATGGAAAGGCACCTGTGTTACTGTAGGCCTACTTCCATTGGTCAACAACAACAACAACACAATGCAAATATAATGTGTATTGTTAGATATAAAATCACAAATAGCCTCAGGATTACATACTAGCATATAATATATTTCTGAAAATTAAATACACTGGCATAGGGATGTGGCAAATAATATACAAGTATAACATAGATATATCATATAGCAGAAAAATTCCAAATTAAGAATGCATAGATGCGTTTAAACAGAAAATTACTCATTTCACACTTGTCAAAATATCCCATTTTACAGTAAAATATAATCAATATTTACAGCAACACAATATCACAATTATGTTTATATAACAAAATATTTGTTCAAAATTGATCGTAAAGTATTGTATCAAGTAATTGGACTAATTTTAATTAAACATCCAAACTAGGCCTACATTTTAATAGAAAATTTCTGTTGATGAATGATGATTACTAAAATTCATGATGTTTAGTAGTGTATTATGTAGGTATTATGTACATGTAATTGGTATTTATCATGTTTATATATGTACAATTTATTTTTCAAAAGTGAAATATTAATTATATTTAATAACTTTGTCGATGTCTTCGCTCAGTTCAATGTACATATTTACATTTTTATCACAACCTATACAGAATATCAAGAGCGTAATGGACGGACATCTAACATACAGAAGACAGCTCTGCACGTGGGACAGGGTGACTTTCCACCCATCCAGGTCTCTGGATGCTGTTGGTCTTGTCGACTTGCGAACCATTTACCCATACACTCAAGGCACCACATAGGGCGACAGTAACATTGTCTACAATCCCCCTCCTCACCGTCAGCACACTGTTTTTGTAGCGTTACATCAGCTGCTTTCTGCATACACCCTATACAGTCTTCAATCTCCTGAAATGTATAAATGAAAAAAAAAAAATTAAAAGTACTTAAAATGTTTAATGTCTTTTAATGTTATGCATCAACTGACAATATATGCATACACTTGTGCCATTTTACAAAATACAAACAAAGTCATAAACAGATACAAGGGTGTTCCATTTAAAGGATTGGTCACTTTTTACTAGACCTCCACTACAAATATTTGTTTCCTAACTTTAAAATAAAAACTTACAGCACAAATGGGGAATTGGTTGTCTCGAATTTAACTTAAAACATGTCTGCTTCACAATTGCAATTAAAATATCAGAAAAATTGTTTTGCAGTTGTCCGTCTTAGCGGAGTCTGACAGAATTTGACAGTCATGGCAGCTTCTGGATTTTCTAATTGGCCACAGGTAGCCTTATCAAATCTGATTAAGGATTGTGGAACAGTCATTTTTAGATTGTTTGTTTGTTTGATTGGTGTTTAACATGGTACTCAAGGGTATTTCACTTATATGACGACGGAGACAAAAATAAAACGTACTAACAGATCAGCTTCCTGTTTCCCTTTAGCTCTGAGAACACCAGGGCAACAGAAAGCT
>JAVFBX010046378.1:0-17449 GCA_034783855.1 Mopalia kennerleyi | reverse complement strand
AAGCTCCTCTTTTCTCGCCTCTTACGATTGACTGAGGAAGCCGGGAGAGTATTCTGCAGGACTGGCCAACCCGCTCCCCCACGGGGCGGGTTTTAATGCATACCTGGTACTCAAGGGTATTTCACTTATGTGACGACAGATTGTCCAATTTCTTGCCTGATTATGGTGGAAAACCGAGGGGAAATCTCCTACCCCTCATGCAAAGAAATACCTCCTGGAAATCCTCGAGCTGGTTTTAGTTTGTCTCAAAGTGTAAATTTAATCTTCTTTTATTTTACTAATTAGTTAATATTTCCACACCATAAATCAAACCAATCTTTAGTTGACGTCAGGTAAATGAAAACAAGAGAACACTACCCTAGGGCTACGTATGCTGACTATTTCATGGTTGGATTGGGGTTTAACGCAGTACTTAAGGATATTTCATTCATATGACCATGTGAAGGAAAGGACCCTAGACACCACTGGCAACAAACAGAGACCGGACAAATACTGGACAATCACAGGACGTAATGGAAAGACGTCCCAAACAGATCTGCTTCATCTTGTCCCTTAGCTCAGAGAACACCAAGGCCCGTATTCACAAAGCCACTTAAGTATTTCTTAACTATCTAACTATTACAAATAATTACCATCATATTATTGCATTAACTAATGGCTGTGTGTTTGTGACTCTGATTGATAGAGATGTATTTCAACAGAAAATGGGAACACAAATTAACTGTGTATATAATATTCATACCTGCTGTTTATATTTTTCGGTTTCGTTATCCAGTTGACGTCTGGTACTGTCTAATTTGCATGACAACTCCTTATTGCGAATCTCGGCCTGTTCCACATGATGTTGATTCAGCTTCTCTGTGTTGGGGGAGAAAACAAAAACAGTCAAATGATCAAAGTTATTTCAGTTGTCGTTGTAAAAGTATTACATTGCATTAAAACTCCTGAAGTTAACATTGTACACAGAACCTCTTGAATGCTTGAAGACCGTGCTGCTCTGTCTTATCTACTTGGCAACAGCTATGACCCAGATTCATTTACAGTTCTTTCAGTGAAAAAAAGTGCCAAATTCTCAAGATAAGCTCTGGAAAACAAAGTAAGGCACATATTGTTATAAACCTTTGACCTAGAAAATTGAAACATACAAATTATTTATGCTCTGTAGATACACAAAAATAGCTCAAGACACCACTTCATTACCTGATCAAAGAATATATACAGTTTGGTTATAAAATATTGAGCTGTGTTAGAGATATGCTTAGGAAACTAATTGTGCTGGACGGACTGACAAGTGGATCGCTGTATACCACATGGCCACTTTATATCAGTGGTATAAAGAAGGTGTTTGTATGGAACATTACATGTACACAGAAGAAAAGACACGGATGTAAATCTTACCAACTAAACTCAGAGATGTCTGTTGTTCAATCTGTTTTAGCTTCTCATCAGACTGCGCGGCCCTTCTTTCCGCCCCCGTCAGCAGTAATTGCAGATCCACAAGCTGTCTATTAAATGTTTCTGGACCCTTTTCGTTAAGTTCAGACAATGACTTTAGCTGCAAGGTGGAAAACAAAAACTGTGAGTGTGTTACATAAAAGAACCCTGATAAGAAATCTAAAACAAGATTTAAGTGAACAATATGTCAAGCAGGCTCACCGTACTGTCTCCTATCAGAGGAATCATTGACCATGAAGTTGATAGGGCTCACCGTACTGTCTCCTATCAGAGGAATCATTGACCATGAAGTTGATAGGGCACAGACACAATTATAGTTTGTAACAGAAAGAGATCTGATGCTATGTGTGGATCGGAATATGACTTGTTTGTTTGATTTGGATTTAATGTCGTTCAAGGGTATTTCACTTATATGACGACGGATTGTCCACTTCACACTGCTCCTTGCCTTATTATGGGGAAGACAGGAGTAAATCTTGTAAAAACCACCCCCGCAATTATCGGAGTCACATCGTGCGACTCACTCTTATAACTGATGGTCAACAGATAGACTCGATCCTGTGAACAGTACATCAAAGTAGGATTAGTTAGCGCACACGCTACCACTAAGTACAGGGTGGATGATCTAATAAAAAAACATTATTCGCACAAATAAAATACACATAATTTTATTATTGATCACCTTTTCTTGAGTAACTTTCAACTCTCCAATAATCTGCTGCTTTTCAGTCTGATTTGTCGACAGAAACTGGTCTTTCTCCATAACTTCTTGTTCTAAAACTTTAATCCTCTTTAACATGTCCTCTTTTTCAGACTGAAACATACAACAATTTAACCTGGTTTTTTCCATTTTTTTCTTCTCCATTTACTCAAATTTGTGTGTAGTTATGATTATTTCCTGTAGGCAAAAATCTTGATTGTTTGTGGTTCATTGTTTGTAACATATCCGGACTCCTTTTAAACTGGGAACCCATCCCAAAGACAGGTCTGAGACTAATCAAAGAACAAAATCTAGGTGCATTATGCAACTTGATTCAGAACAGGATTTACATGTGCCTTAACATGTAAGGTTAGGAGAAGTATAAGTTTACATCTTATATTATGGTTCACCCAAGTTACCATGTATTCATGACTGGTTGTCATAATGACAAACATCTCATTTTCTGCCGATGTTACATGCAAAATGCAAAAAAACACAGATTCCCTGCTAAAGGCTTATGTTAACAAATGTTCTCATAATCCCAGTCAAATCACATCTTCCTACTTGATTTTGAAAAGTTTTTTTCCTTCTAAGAGTAATAGTAATGGAGTTTATCACCATACTAGTGCAATATTCCATGTCGGCCATATTTTTTTTGTGAAACCTGGGGTGAAATAGAACCACATCTATGATATTAACATATTAAAAGAAAATTTTGAAGTTAATATCTGAATTTAGATGATGGCCCTATTGGTTTGTTGAGTTATGTGAATCCTATCTTTTACCTAACCGGAGGAAACTATTTTCCAAATTTGAAATAAGTTTATGAATTTGTTGTCAAGTCTTGTGTTCACAATACATACAGATGTAAATATTGCCAAATTATGCAGTGGTGACCATTGTATTACGGGATTTGGTTATATCTATACAATTTGTCATCTTAAAGAGAAGAAGCCAAAACACGAGTTTCAAGTTAGTCAGTGAATTTGTGCACAAGTTAGTCAGTGAATTTGTGCTCAAGTTAGTCAGTGAATTTGTGCACAAGTTAGTCAGTGAATTTGTGCACAAGTTAGTCAGTGAATTTGTGCTCAAATAATCATGTTTACAGCACATAGGCATCAATATTGCAAACTTATCCAATGGCAGTCATATTGTTTTGTTTTGTGTAACTTAGTGAATACAATCCCATCTTACGTCTTAATAGAAGAAAGCTAAAATCGTGCACAAAACTGCTCCGACACACTACACGCAATTCTAGTATTTTTCAATGAACAAGATAGAAGAATGGAGGAAGAATGGATTAATACATTACAGTTCGGATTTCAGTTGATGGAAGTTAATGCTACTCAGCAAGTAAGTTTACAAATTAAAGCTCTCACCTGGGCTTTGTTTAAGGCCTCTTGTGACTCCATTAATGTTTGCACAGATAATTCAGCTGAGCCGACTCTCTTTTCAAGAGCTTCCTTATCTCTCACCATCTGATAATATTTGTCCTCGATTGACTTTAAGTGAGTGTTTTCATCCTGTAAGCCTGAGATTTGTGCTTGTAGTTGTTTAACAGCGTCTCCCAGACGCTTTTTCTCCTCATTATCAACCACATAGGGAGCCTGTAAATGTTAGAAAAACATTATTAAATTCATACTATTAATAGCAGAGAAATTAAAATAGAACTATATGTAACAGGTCCAGATATGGTTTCACAGTTAGACTTAGACAAGAGTCTGAGTCAACTCAAATGATTGATTGATTGATTGGTGTTTTACACCATGCATCAGGGTATTTCACTTATATGACGGCGGTGTATTTCAACAATAATTGACACTAGCACAACCAAGATGTGAAGCATTTCCATAATGCTGGAAAGTGATTTTTTCCCTCCAGTGATATTAAAGTAAAGACAGCATTGTTTCTCTTCAAACAAACTGGTGTTAGATAGAAGGCCTAAAGTTATGAAAGAACAAATAATTTCGAAGACATTTTCTAAAGCGTCTTATGCTATTTTCTATCTTAGTTGATTTGGACAGCAGAATACCTCATTAAAACCCTCCGCGCTTGTGCCAGCTTAGCTTTTGACCACAGTGGCCTTAGCAACAGTACTATGAACTCGTGCTTTGCCATAAACCTCTAAACAACATTTTAAGCTCTATAAGATAATAATTCTCACAGTTAACAGATAAACTTGGCATGAATTAATCTGAAAAATAGAACAATCATGTGTTCCAAAGGGCATGACTGTCTATGCAATTAGCTACTAGTCAATCAGACTTTCCAGAAATGACATGCTGTAAGCTGATAGTATGTCAACATACACAGCTGTCACCAGAACAAAGAGGGATGTGAACTTTGTTACAAAATGAAAATAATGCATATGTAATACCATGCAATACAAATTAAAATACAATGGTCAATGCCACTATTTTATCAAATGCTAGCAATAAATACTAGGCAAAATATAGTAAACTAACTCGTGTTATATCTTGATCTACTAATGGGGCAAGCCTGCTATTTTCCTTGTGGCATACATGGGGCCTGTATTTTTATTTACTCCACATGACCTTGAGCAAAGATTCGAGTGCTTCATGGCGCTATCAGGCTGGAATTGGAGCGAAGCCATCTCTGTACTGGCTGAAGTAGCCATCTATTCAAGGAGGTTTGTTTGTTTATTTGATTGGGGTTTAATGAAATACACATGTACTCGACTCACAGAACACTAGGGGTGACTATTGAGGCTGATATGACTATTGCGTTAGTATTGCGATAGTCCCAACTAATATTGCGATAGTATTGCGATATTAAGGGACTATCGGGATTTTTTTATTTGTTTAACAAATCACAAATGCTTGAACTACATGTATATACTTAGTTGTTTGGCCCCCTTATCTTTCTGCATAGAAAAATATATATTGAAAAAACGTATGTTTTAACAATATCAAGGCTTTAGAATAAACCGAGTTATATGTTCGGGAAACTTATCCAACTATCTAAACTAGCAACAATTTCTCAAAATTATGTTTACTAAAACAAATTCATGTGTCTACAACTCATACGCTCAGGAATATTACTCAACTATTGAAACTATCGATATTTGCATCCACTATTGGCGATATTTATCGATATCCCATGTGACTATCGATATGTTACTATCGGATCACAGACTATTGCGATATATCGATAGTTCGATGAACCGTTACACCCCTACAGAACGCTGCCAGCCCAACGGGTGAAGGAAACCACCCTAACCAACACTGGCAATGACAAAAAAAGACAAGACAGGACAAATATAGGACGTTATAAAAAGACATCACAAACAGATCAGCTTCATGTGTAAAAGCACCAGGGCGACGTGAAGCTCCCTCACAACCCTCGCCACTGAGCCAATCTGATTACCATCTCACCACAATGAGACAATGAGCGAGTAATCAATCTGATAGCCGTATGCATCTAAGTTATGACATGACAGGGATAAATGTCATTCTCGAGTGACACATTCATATGAGGAACATTTACAACAAATTTTAATAGAATCTGAATAATCAACAGTTAAAAGCTCACATCGAAAGATATGCAGGGTTCTGATTGACCAGTTAACCACAGGCCACAGGACTTTTAATTTTATCAAACTCATGACCAAAAACAAACTTTTGCTTAACAGTTAAATGAAAACATGCTCTTAAAATATTTACATTCTTGGTGTTGTTTGAGGATTCCAATGACTTGGCGTTTGACTGGACCATTAAGACTTCTCGTTTTTTTACATCAAGATCTGCCAGCATAGCATTATGTGTTTCTTCCAATGCTCTATGTTGCTTTTTTGATATGTCCAGTTGAACAGCCATACCGTCATGTTCAGACTGCACCTAAGAACAAATTTGATAATTAATATTACAGAAAATTCTACCTTACACTTCCTGCTGACTGACATACAAAGTTAAAGGTATAATCCACAACATTATGTTACAGTTTATATAGTACATGTCACATGTTTACATTATCATTCACTTTAATACCTTTCTTGATTAAGGTTTCACGCTATGCCAAAAGTTCAGTCAGTTGCACGTTTTCTTTACCATTGGAGTGGCAAATTCATTGTCACGAACACAACTACAGGACAGATCCCTTGTCTCACACCTTGTCGCAGCACACAAATGGTTCTACAGTGGCATCTTAAAATCTTGAGGAAATTGCTCCGTGTGCGGCAGACTTGCGATGCGACTAGACACCGTCTACTTCAAACTTGTTTGATATCTTGCAACTCATCACCAACTGTCGGTGACTTATCTCCTTGTGTGTGGCAAGTATGACAGAAAATCACAGCCATAAATTGTGCATCCAATCAGTAACCGAGATACAGTCACATGATTTAAATTTAAAAAATATAATAAAATAATGTGAATTTGAATAGATGGCCTGTAGTTAGCAGCTATATGAATTACGCTGTTCTAAGTCTGTGACTACCTTTCGTAGCCACATTTGAGCTAATTTTGTAACTGCCTTGGTAACTAACATATGGTGGACATCCATGCTGTCTCGTTCTGTTTAAATAACATTGACAATGAAATAATATTTAATAAATATTTCCCAAAATCGCCCCCAAAACTGTAAATGACCAAAAAGATCGTGAAATGGATCAGGAAAATATTTATTGATTAATAGTCCTTCAATAGAGAGAGAAGAGATAAGGCATGAACAGTTAACCATACACGAGTTAGTTACTTGTTTGTTTGACTGATTAGGGTTTAAC
Organism: Mopalia kennerleyi; assembly: GCA_034783855.1. NCBI lineage: Eukaryota > Metazoa > Mollusca > Polyplacophora > Chitonida > Mopaliidae > Mopalia > Mopalia kennerleyi. The sequence goes on along the minus strand of JAVFBX010046378.1, from coordinate 10,553 downwards.
ATTCTACTCAAGGGTATTTTACGTATATGATGACGAATTGTCCACTTCACATGGTTCCTTGGCCTGTCAAACCACCCACCCAAACCACCCCCGCGATTGCCGGAGCCACATTTGTGTCTCACTCATATACTGAAGGGTTGACAGACGGACTCGATCCCGTGAACAGGGAGAGAGAAGAGATAAGGCATGAAAAGTTAACCATACAGGAGTTACTTAGTCTGAAACTAAATTGGCTCTATTCTGATTATGACAGTATCCACTCACTCAAAACACAATTATTCATCACTGCAGATTACAGGCTACCAATCTTTTTTCTTTTCTCAGTATAAACTAACCTGTTTATTCAATATCTGGAGGTCTGCTGTCTCCTCTTTGTGTCTATCACACTGTTGCTTCAGTGTCTCCACTTTATGCTGAAGAAGTTTCTGACTATCATCTAAACCTTTCCTGTCCGCTTCATGGGCCTTACGAATTTCGTGGATTTGGGCAACAAATATCTCCTGACAAAGAGACAGAATTCAAAGTAATTAAATTTGACATATTTAACTCACATAAATGTGGAGTTTATGGAGAGAGTTACGTCATGGTATAAAATTCAGGTTTTATTGAAGGAGGGTGAGTTTTCTATCACACACATACAAAATATGGAGGTCATCAGTTGCCGATGTTTGTAAGGAATGAGGAAAGTAGTTACACAGATGACCATTTTGCACTTCTTAATCTAAAGAATATAATCTTCGTTCTTACCATATGCAAAGGCAGGCCTGAACAACTGATCCATACAGGAGAGGAACTTGGCTTCTACTCACTTAATACATGTTTTCAGTGAGCTTTTAGGGAATCTTGGGCGTTACAAGATTGATTGATTTGTGTTTTATGCCATGCTTAATGGTATTTTATTTGTATGAGGAAGGTGTATTCCAACAATAATTGACACGTTCAATCAAAATGTGAAGTGTTTTCGTAATGTTGGAAAATTAATCTTCCTCCATTGCTTAGTATTGATAGCATTGCTACTCTGCAAACAGCCTGCCCTTAGCCAGAGGGCGAGGACATATCTAGAATAGTACTTTGCGAGAGATTTCTGGCATCTCATACAACCTCTTCAATAAGTTGATCATAAATTTGGGAATCAACAGAAGAAAAAAACAAAGACAGATCTTAAAATGAATCATCTCCTGTAATGTTCACTCTGTAAAACAAACCCAAGATCAGGAAACTCCTAGCATACTCAGATCATTTGACATAAACCTTTCTTACAAATTATAATAAATCTAATTTTCTTTAGGACACGGAACTATAACTGATGACAATAGAAGACACTGCCAACATAAAATATCACATTTCATTATGCTCTGTTACTTTCATACTTCACATGCTTAATGCATCAAAACATACCTCCGTTTCCTCAGTAACCTCTTGTGTCCACTTGTCCTTCAACTCTTGTGTCCACTTGTCCTTCAACTCTTGTGTCCACTTGTCCTTCAACTCTCTTGTGAGCTTGTCCTTCAACTCTTGTGTCCACTTGTCCTTCAACTCTTGTGTCCACTTGTCCTTCAACTCATGTGTCCACTTGTCCTTCAACTCTCTTGTGAGCTTGTCCTTCAACTCTTGTGTCCACTTGTCCTTCAACTCTTGCGTCCACTTGTCCTTCAACTCTTTTGTGAGCTTGTCCTGAAGATCTCGTGTCAGCTTTGCAGTAAATTTTTGCGTTAATTCAATTTCATGTACCTGAAGTTTAGCATTAGCATCTTTCAGTTTGGCTTGATTTTCTAACACTTGCTGGTTAGCCAATTCAAATTGCCCTTGAAGAGATATTATTTGTTCTTTACGATGAGATATCTCCTCGTTGTGCTGATGAACTATCTCTTTCCGCTCAGCTTCCACACTCTTGACTGTTAAACAGCAAAATATGAACAACATATAAGTATCGTAGCCATGCCTATTTGCTGCATTGACTTCAGACTAGTCAAAGCAAGGATGATAGAATTAAATATTGATTCCTTTCTTTGTTTGTTCGTTTGATTGATTGGGTTTAATGTCGTACTCAAGGATATTTCACTTATATGACAACGGATTGTCGACTTCACATTGTCCTTGCCCTATTATGGTGGAAAACAGGGATGAAACCTCGTAAAAACCACCCCCGCGATTGCCGGAGCCACATCTTGTGACTCACTAATATACCCGAGGGTTGACAGACGGACTTGATTCTGTGAACAGTACATCAAAGTAGGCGGTAGAAAGTGCACTCGCTAGCCACTACGCCACAGCCGTGGGCCCTTTCTTTGTAAATTACATGTTTTCTTTCTGTTTAACATAAAGCACGGCACATAATCTTGATGCAGGAGACAATGTCATGTAGCAAGCATGTTCAGAAGATTTTTTAGCAATATAATGCAGTTTTGTTGCAATATGACCACAACCTAAGAATGAAATACAATTGTTTTGTTTTCTTGTCACAAAATTGTAAGGTTTCACAACGATTTGCGTTGCTTTTCGGGGAAATGCTCTGATACAGTAGAAGCTCCTTACATTGAATATACTATGTAATCACACGCGTGAAACTTCAGGTATGCCTGTCTTTTAAAAAAATGCTCTGTTCCCTATTTAAAGTTGTATATAGATTAATTGTTTGGTAACAGAATCGTTTCTTCCAGTGAATAATTATTTTGCATGCACAACACTTCACATGTGCACATGTATATTTTAAGGATTTTTCTAGTACATCTTACAGATTTCTGCCTTTTCTTGAGCATGTAATTCCTCTAAATCCCGTTTCTCTTTTAAGAATCTGTCCAATAAAACATCTCTCTTCTTGCTGAATTCTTCATCTGAGTGCTGTAACCATAACAAATAAAACAATAACCATGTAAAGGTTGCTTGATTAGCCTATCCACGTCAATAAATACAGAAAAAAGAAAATATTAAAGCAACTAAAGAAACAATTTGATCAAGAATATAAATAGTAGTAGTAAGAAGTCAAGAGCATTGCTCATTGTACATGTTACATGTAAAACTGTATTGTTTTTTTGGTTCAGAACTGAAAAATGAAAAACAAACTGATTTGCTATGTCTACTGTGATATTTTGATTAAAATTTGATATAAAAAAACCTTCTGGAATTGCAAGTTAACTATTTAAACAGGAAAGCCAAAGATTTGGCAAAGCCGTAAAGTGTATAATATGGAGTCTGTAATTCCCATAACATCATATCCACATAATTTGGTAAAAAAATTATTAATTTTAATTATTTTTAAATATTTCAATAAAGCACCTGCAAGATCTTTTAGTTAAGGATTTGATCCAGATTTTCAGCCTGAAATCATTCAGAGAACATTTCTGGGCTACTGGCACCTAGCCTATAGTCTGCCTCCTATTTTATATCATGAAAAGATAATGGAAACCCTGATATTGTTCATGTGCCGCTGTAAAGCAGTGCCTAAAAGAGCAATCAGAAAGATAATCCATTGTTGTGACTGATCTAGAGATACAGACAGTTTTACTCCAGTTGAATCTATCAAATATTTACACAAGATTCCTAAATATAACTACCTGTACCTTGTTGCCTGGACCTTGAGTTTTGGAGATATCTGGATGCAGACTGTTTTCAATTCTGTGGAGAAAAAAAAGGATCATCTATCCTTAAATATGAATTTAACATTCACCAATTCTTGAAAATCTTTCTAATTGAAAAAGGCCCAGTATAGAGTGCAGCACGTACATGGAAGTCCCCATCTTCCAATTTCATATGCCAAAATGCCTAATACAAAACTTTCCATTTTTACCATTGCTGCAATTCGTGGCTAAAATTTATTGCAAGAATAAGCGGCCAATCATAAAGTCTTGAACACGTCACAGTCGACATCCAAAAAGTGTGGCGCCAGTGTTAATATATGCGTCTGTGATGATATCTGGACACATTAATGGGACTAAGATCAAGCGTGTATATTACATGTATAGCCTAGTTGTCATCTTGTGTTTAGATCGCCTGTTTCATTCGAAGCTCCATTCTTATTGGATGGGGTAAATTAGGAGAGGTCATCCAAAAGTAGCTGTTGTATACTCTAGTTCCATCCATGAAGGCAAGGTAAGAAAGAAAGAGATGCTCCTTCGACAATATTCTTTTCCGCCTTGCCTATGAAAGTACCCAACCATGCCAACGTATATGTTGTGAAACTGACATATGTGTCTTTCGTATTCAAAATATTTGATGCGATACTTAAGGGTATTTCACTCACATGACGTTTGGGTGAAGGAATCCACGCTCGACGCCACTGGCAAAAACAAAGACATTACGAGACAAATAAAGGACACTCACAGGACAATACAAAGACATCACAAGCAGATCGTCTTCCTGTTCCTCTTTAGCTCAGAAAGCACCAGGTTATATAAAGTAACTTGGGTATATAGCCATGAAAGTTCTCAAAGGGACAAGTTGTAATATAATATATCCACAACTGGATACTCCCCATTTCCTCAAATAAATCGATGTACAACATGGCGTAAAGTCATCAAATAGTGGAATAAATTTAATAGCCCTTAGAGCAACCGAGCCCAGTTTTATAAACCAAAGCTAGTGATAATTTGATTTTCACAGATAAATATAGATAAATTTGAACAGCATACAATTTGTTTGTTTGTTTGATTGGTGTTTAACGTCATACTCAAGGGTATTTCACTTATATATGACGACGGAGACAAAAATAAAACATACAAACAGATCAGCTTCCCATTTCCCTTAGCTCTGAGAACACCAGGGCAACAGAAAGCTCCTCTTTTCTCACCTCTTACGATCGACCGAGGAAGCCGAGGGAGTATTCTGAAGGACTGGCCAACCCGCTTCCCCACGGGGCGAACAGCATACAAGGAATTGTATTAACTAATTTACAATACATACTTGCCTTTGTTCTAAGACTGATTTTTCTTCTGCAAATTTATGAGATATATAATTTTTCTCAGATTCATATTTCACAAGCAGATCTTGCTTTGCCTCTGCAAATTCACATTGCAATTTTCTGTCGAGTTCAGCTAAGGCGTTTAGATGAGACAACTCCATCTCGTCTCGGAGCGTCTCCTTGAAAACAAGTCAGAAATCAGTGAAAGATTAACAATTTAGATAAAAAAAATAAATAAATAAAAAAGCAGCATTCATTTTTATTTCTTTGAATGATTGATTGACAATCTACTTAAATGTAAACAGTGTTTTGTTAACAAAAAAAATAAGCTAAAACTCTGCAACTGTATTTCATCATTTTATTTCCTTGGTGTTCTTTAATACCAATTAAATACTAATTTGATTGATTTATTGGTGTTTTATACCGTGCTCAATTTCATTTATATGAGAGCGGTGTATTTCAACAATAATTGATGTGTAGCGTTTCCATGATGTTGGAAAGTTATTTTCCTCCAGCACTAAGTAAAGACAGAATTGCTACTCTTCAAACAAACTGCCCTATGACAAGAGGCATAGTTATTTGATGTTTCATGGTTGGCAGTGTAAGTGAGTTTTTGACTTTTTGCTAAAAGAGAAATAATTCCATCTGTATTCCAACATGACCAACCAAGCACCCAGTTTGCTAGTCTCATTATACAGCTAGTAATATCAAACTCTTGTATCTCAAATGTCTACACCTCTTTTACAATGATCCATACAGGAGCAATCCCACATGATTATTTTACGGAAGTATTCTGGACTGGAGGAAGCTACATACAAAGTCTAATGGTAATCCGTAAATTTCCAAATTATCATGTTCACAGAATTTATGACAGATGGACAATGGAATATCCAAGCACCCCTACCCCTCTGAATATTGTAGCAGAGATAATGGTGAATTAACAATAGCAAAAGGCACAGCTACAGTTGATGGTGAATGTGCCTACTAAGTTTCATAATGACAGGCTGTTTAATTTTCGATTTTTGGTCCAGAAATGGACTGGGGACGATTTTCATCGGGCGTATAAAAAAATCATGTTTAGAATTAAGAAATAGACGAATGAAAAAATAAACAAATTCAATGTAAGATAACAAGAAATACCTTTTCTCTGGCAAATGATTGAATTAGCTGATCTTTTTCTGATTCATGTTGTTCCTCAATCTGTACAATCTCCATTTTGAAAATCTGCTCAATGTCTTTTCTCTCTTCCTCTGAATTTTTCTTCATTAATTCCAATTCATGCACCACTTCCAGTAACTTTGCTTCAGATTTAGCTACAAACACAGAACATATCAACTCTTAGCTACAAACACAGAACATATCAACTCTTAGCTACAAACACAGAACATGTCCACTCTTAGCTACAAACACAGAACATATCTACTCTTAGCTACACAGAACATATCAATTCTTAGCTACAAACACAGAACATATCAACTCTTAGCTACAAACACAGAACATATCAACTCTTAATACAAGAATAAACAGCCAATCAATTGTTGCTTAACTTACATAAAATATTCTACATAGCAGTCAATTGGCTGTTCTGTCTACTAGTTATAATGAAGTATTTGAGGTATCTAACATTGTTTGACATTGATCCTGATTGCCAAAATAACACACACTAATAGATGACAATGAGAGTGAATAACTTCAGAGTGTGTCTCTCAATTGGTTTGTTTGATTGGAGTTTAACGCCGTACTCAAGAGTATTTCACCTATATGACAACATACCAACCCAATGGGTGAAAGAAACCACCCTCAACATAACTGGCAACAAACAAAGACAAGACGGGACAAATAAATGTTTGTTTGATTGGGGTTTAATGTCGTACTCAAGGGTATTTCACTTATGTGGTGACGGATCATCCAATTCACACTGCTCCTTGCCTTATTGCAGTGGAAAACCAGAAGGAAACCTCGTAAAAATCACCCTCGCAATTGCCGGAGCCACATCTTGTGATTCACTCATATACTTGATGGACGAAAGATGGACTCGATCCCGTGAACGGTAAATTGGAGTAGAATTATGAAGCGCACTTTACTTTTAGTAAAGACAGCAATTCTATAGTCAAATAATTAACTTTGGCCAGGTAAACATTGCTTCATGTAATTGAGTGATACATTTCAGTGAAATATCACCCAAACAAACGGAGCCGACTTTCATCAATTGAAAAAGATCTGTTGAAAATCAATGTGTGACCATCATACCTTGCTCATCTGGAGACATTGCCATTGGAGCTTCATCCACTGATTCCTCATTCGTTAAATAATCTGCAAAATGAATTAAAATATGTTATAAATGATTTTTTGTGTCTTTTAGAAAGTGAATATTAACTTTGACCAATTTCAAACATGACACATCATTGTCTTGTGGGGATTGTCTAAAGCAGTAAGTGTCAAAATCCTGTCAGGTACAAGAAAGTTATGAGCCGGACAAAAAATGTAAAGTGCTATTGAAAGCTCTGACCTTTAATTTTGACCTTGACCATCAGCCTGTCGAAAGGAATTTTGTACACAACACATTGATCACTCGTGCTAAATTATTTCGATGATGCACAAGGATTTGTTTCTTTGTTTGATTCTGTTTTAACGTCGTACTCAAGCAGGGCCTGATCCAGGGTAAAAGTTTGGGCACCCATCATGTTACGATCAATCTGAAGCACAGCTTCAGCCGAGGGCACTTGTGCCCGAGCGGGGTGAGGTTCCGGGAGGGGGGTGTCCCCGAGTAATAAGCAATTAGAATGACAGCTTGTTACATCAATCAGAGACACGGCTGGAAAATCATGCGACCAATCGACCGTGGGTCGCGTGAAATCCTACGTCTTGCGAGAAATTTAAAGAAGAAAAAAAACAATTGTTTTTTTTTTGTTTTTTTTTTTAAATACTGCCGGGTTTGGGCGCCCAAATTCGCGGCGCGCAAACCCGTTTAAACGGGTTCAAAATCGGCCTGGATCAGACCCTGGCTATTATGAATCAGTAGATCTTTGCTGTACTTTGAAGGCCTTGTCAGCTGTCATGCCAGATAAGTTCACCAGGAACTGTTGTTGTATGTGATTGGAAGTGATTAGTCAATGCCACAGGAGGTAAATCCATATTGCATTTGACCCATGCCCACAGTATGATTCGCACGAATATGACATTAATTATTCTCGGACGAACTTGGTCATTAGAAACAGTACATGTATTTCTTCACATAGTTTTTTTCAACAGATATAATATTTCAGATTTAAGTTTTGTATTTATATTTCATTTTCCAAAAAACTTATTGAAATACATGTATTTTGTATATTTTGTATTATCATTTTTCTTTAGAAAGCCTGTGAACTGTGTATCCTTCCACCCAGAAGAGGACAGTGTAGTGACAGCTGGGTGGGATTCCACCATCAAAATATGGGATATCTTTAACAAGAAAAGAAAGGCTGTAAGACTTTTACTAAATTTTCTTCATCTAAGTGCAGTTTTTTTATGCATGCTTTTTTTGACACTAGCTCCTCAAGTGTTTAGTATTTTAGGAAATCACACGATGTGGCTCTGGCAATTTGGGGATCTTTATTGTATTCTGGCAAGGATCAGTGTGAAATGTGATATGAGTGAAATACCTTTTAATATGATGTTAAATCCCAGTCATATAATTTACAGTGTTTACGCATTGGGTTTTATTTTGTTAAAGCAGAGGGTTTGGATAGAATTTCCTGTTGCACTGGTGCTAAAAAAACTCCAGGCCAACCTGATGTTGATCTGTTTGGGACGTCCTTGTACTGTGTCCTGTGATTGTCTTGTACTGTGTCCTGTGATTGTCTTGTACTGTGTCCTGTGATTGTCTTGTACTGTGTCATGTGTTTGTCCTGTAATGTGTCCTGTGATTGTCCTGTCTTTGTCCTGTTGTTTGTTGGAAGTAGTGTTAAGAGAGGTTTCCTTCACCCATTGGGCTGGCATGTCATCATATGAGCTAAATAAATTTAAGAAATCAATTTTTAAACATTAATATTTCCATCATTACAATGATGACTCTGATTGATTTGTTCACCTGACCTTCGGCATTTTTGAGTTGTGAAGCAAAATCTAAAGTTTAAAGGCTCATAGATTGTGAGTCTGTAGGGTGACAGGCTGTTTTAAGCAACAATTTTCTTACAGGAAACATATCTTCAGGTAGTCAATTTTTTTTTTAATGGAGTAGCTTTTTGTCTCCTAACGTAATAATATAATCTTACAATCTGACTATTAGATTTGATTAAGATCTTGTTTAACCTCTGTTATCTCACACTTTCATTCTTTTAAGTCAAAGAAGTTTCAGTTCTGTTTTAAACCATGCCAAACCAAACTATTCAGAACATGTAAAATGAAAGCCTTGATATGGACAACAACTTCATACTTTATTGGATACTACGTTTCTATCTCATTCCAGAGATCACTTTCAAGTATTTTAGTATTTGAAAACTATATCTGAAATGAGACAGCTCTAAACATTATATGAATAGTATCTAATAAACTTAAGTTTGTCCATCTTGTGTGTACTTCTGACTTCTAAATGCCACTTAAAGAATCTAATCAGAATATAATGCCAATAAGCACAAATGTGAAAGTTATGTGGAAACCTTCCTGCTATCTTCAGGTATTACGGGGTCATAGTTCGTCAGTTCGTGATGCCAAATTTTCACCTTCCGGGCGTTACATAGCATCAGCGTCCATGGATGGTGAGGTGAAGCTCTGGTCAGCTCTAAACGGAACACAGGTCAGTCAACCATAAACTGGGGTCATTTTCATCAGATTGTTGTCCCAGTCTATTTGCTAACCTGTCTCTTCCATAAGATGAAGATATAACATCTTTATTGAATTCTAGTGTCCTTCTTTGAAACGCTGACTTTAGCGTAAAGAAATCTGAATGATTTTGAATTGATACATTTGACATTTATTTCCGAAAGACGATTTGTACATATTATTCTTTTGCCCAATCAAGCGAGCCAGTAAGCCTTTGATACAGACATAATTCAATTATTGTTGTTGTTGTTATTTTCAGCTCGGAGATATCCAGGGCCATGCTCTACCCATCAATAAGCTCCAGTTCTCTCCGTGTGGCACTGAGCTGATTACTGTCAGTGACGACCAGAAAATAAAGGTACGGCCTGCCAGCTATAGCCCTTGTTGATTAAAACGGTCAACCCTCTGGCTAAAGAAAGTTTGTTTGAAGATTAGCAATGCTGTCCTTTGGAGGAAGACTACCTTTCCAACAGTATCCAAACATCTCACATTAAATGGTTGTTTTTATGTCACTTAATGATCAAATATACCTTTACAGATACGTGAAATACCCTTAAAGGGAAAGACAACTGTTTTTCAACCTAAATTTATTATTATGCCTCCCTCTAGTAAGAGGCGGGGCATATAGGTTTTACTTTTTCTGTCCGTGTGTCCGTACGTCCGTACGTCCGTGTGTCCGTGTGTCCGTGTGTCCGAGAAATTTCCCCATTAATTATGCAAATTGGGTCTGTTTGTCCGGGAAGCTTGTCCGGGCTGTATTTTGGTTACTATTTCACTTTGGCTTTTGAAATTTGCATAGTGCATTCCTCTAAGTACGCAGATGTGCAAATCACGGAATTATGCACATTTTCCCGTA